>LPNX010348547.1:55872-86086 GCA_001517045.1 Pseudotsuga menziesii
ATCCAGTATGCAGAAGGGTATTACACAACATTTGGTTTACTCATAATTTAGCCATGATTCCGGAAATACAGCCCTCAAATAATCAAGCTTTAAGACGTTTACTTACAGGATGTTTATGTATGAAAATAAAATTAAATAATCTACTAACTGCATGGAAGGTTTCCGATCTGTAAATATACAGATGAAAGGAAAACAAATAATCCCATAGCTTACGGAATGTTTCATTCATCAATGTATAAAAAGATGTTAATACCAAAGAAAACAATGACACCGCTAATGAGTTAATTAAATCATCAATAACTTAACACCAAATAGTATCAATAATGTTTATAACAGCTATATGTAATTGAACTTGTTTTCACACTAAAACATATTTGAATTATTATTAATTCATCATTTTGTTATTTAATTTTAGTATTTTCATAAGTTTTAAGAGTCTAGTCCAAGCTTCGATCCGTTTTGACACCATATCTCAAATCAACAAACATAAAAAAATTAAATAGAAATGGACGTGATTGCGACGGTTGTCCAATTGTTCGCGACGATTTGCGCAATTGTCGCGACGGTTGTACAATTGTTGGTCAAGATTTGCACAATTGTTGTTAGTCCAATTTAGTCTCGCGATCTTGCCAAATTACTGATCGACCCCCTCAGTTAACTTCCCTACAATACTAGGAGTAATCTTCTTCCTTCCATACTCCTGAGGAATATGAATCGTAAAACACACATATTAGTAAAGGTTCATAAACGAGCTCCCCCTCATTAGAACCTTTCAAGCCAAACTCATGTAGATCGTCTATGAGAACTCAATTGTCATTAAGACATTCATCCAGCATTAGGGAGCTAAGAGATATGTTTCTCTTCTTTTACTCTTTCTTAAACAGCAAAATATCATGTGACACACGTAGCTCCATGCAAAAATACTCTTTTTATGCAATTTCTCATTTATTATTGTTCACTCTGCAGTGTGTTGTTCTCACATGAGAGTGCACATATATCCCATAATTATCTCCTAGATGTTCCCTTATGTTAGAATTCCAATCCCTAAATCAGTGGGTGCAATTGGAGTTAACTCTATAATGTCCCCTACTCCATGTTTTTTCTATATCTAAATATTCCCTATTTATTTAATTACAATAAATTATTTTATGCAATAAGAAACTAATACATAATTATATGTCCAATGCAAACTATTTACATAAATATCTCAAAAGAAAAGACAGCGGAGAGTGTGATGAGTGCATTAGCTAAGCTCTATAAAAAACCGTTGGATTCCAACAAGGTATTTTTAATGAAGCATTTATTTAATATGAATGTGTAAGAAGGTGTATCTATGGCTAACCATTTAAATTAATTCAATACGATTACTGGTCAGCTAAGTTTCATAAAAGTGAACTTTAATGATGAGGTTATGGCCCTTCTAATCCTGTTCTCATTGCCAGAAAGATGGAATGGTTTGGTCATGACTGTAAGTAACTGTGTCCCTCTTTCAAACACTCTTAAATTTGGTGATGTTGTTGGTGTTTTTCTTAACGAGGAAATGCAAAGAATGCATAGGTGAGACACAAGGTAATGTGTTGACCATGGAGAGCAGGGGAATGAAAAGGGAGAGAGAAAGGAACCTAGGTAATTGCAGCAAGTCTAGAAAGGGAAGATCCAAGTCCAGACTGGGAAAGATAGAGTGTTGGAATTCTGGTAAGAGAGGAAATCTGAAGAAAGATTGCAGAGCTCCAAAGAATAAAGGATACAAACAACAAGAGACTAATCAAGAAGCAAATATAGCAGGTGATGTGTTACAAAATGCTTTGATCCGTTTTTGGGAGCGCTCCATTGCTAGATCCGCGCGGGCTTTGTTTGTGAGAGCGTGCCCTTGCTAGGTCCGTGTGCTCCTCAATCATTCCGTCAATCGGCCAAGGCTCCCCCTTGCCAAGTATGTTGATCAAACCATCTTGCCCACATGGGCGCCCATTCTATCCTCTTGGGAATGGGTGAGGCACATTGTTGTAACAGCCTCCCCCACTTAAGCTTATTTCCATCCTCGACAATGTCCCAAGTAACATGTTGTACTTAGGAACATGCTGCAACTGCTGCTCGTAACCATTGCTTCTAAAATCCACAACTAATTGTCATAGCTGAGAGTTTGTATGAGTCCCTCATGGTTCAACTGATGTGCCTGTCACCTAGTATTGCATCTGTACTTTGTCAATATGTCAAAACCTCCATTCACTTCATGCCTCTAAAGTTAGACTACTTGGGTAACTAATCCAACCATTCGCCCAACTCAAAGGAACGAACTTCATTATGTCTGAACTGTGTTTCGATGTACTCCATGACTTGTCGAACCTTGGAAAAACCTTTTCTTCAATGTTTGAACTGTCCATTTCCTTAGACAATTCCTTGAAGTGCCCATGGCTGTGTGCTTCTGCACCATTTGACTAAAAACTTTCTAAGGCAATATTCCTCGAGGTGCCTTTGGCCTCACTGCCTTCGTCACGGGTAGTGAGCCAACTTGTTCATCCTTCATCCTGGATTGAAAACAAACTGATGTTGTCATCTATCACATTTCACTTTGTCAATAGTAATCCTCATTGCCTTCTCGAATGTTGTCTGTACTTCCAACAAATCTTGTTCATCCAACTCCCCAACAAAGAGTGATCGAGTCTTTTCGTCATCCTTCTCTTGGTTAGGCAAGCTCTCTACTCCGACTTATGTTTCTTGTTGCACCTTATTTCCTTGAGGATTCATTGCAAGCTTGCATAGAGTTAATACCAACTCTACGCCTTCAAAAATCGCAGACTTCAATTATTCTTCCAAAGTCGCATTGGTCTGCAGGCTAAGTCTTGAAACTCCCTTGATCGCATGCTCGTTGCAATCCTTTGTTGTTTCTGCCAAAGGTGCTTTCTTCCCTTTGACATCCTCGGCCACTTTGACTTGACTTATTTCCAACCGAAAACTTCGTCTACCTTGGTCGCTTTGGTCGCCAATCTTTTGAGTAAGATTTCAAAGTGTTCCTTCCCCAATGGTCAATTCCTTGGTTGTCTTCATAACCAAACTCACTAAAACCTTTGTTCTCACCAGCTCCTGAGCCATCTGCACCCATCGTTCTTCCCAAACCTTCGTTACAACCATGCTCGATGCCCTTCCATACTCGTTGCAAGGTTCTTCCGCATTTACTTGGTTTTCCAATCCATGGGTGGAGTCTGCACATTCCTTCGCAACACTCTTTAAACCATTTTAACATGCTCCTTGAACGCATCCTGCAATAGGTCGTCCAACCCTTACAAACACTTAGTCATTTTTCCAACGTAAGTGATAAGCTAGTTCCAGCCATCTCTGTTTATCCTTGGGTTCATTCAAAGCACTTCCATGTGTTGCCGCAAGCATCAACGTGCTTCTCCAACGAACTTCTCCAATTAATCTTTAGTCTTCCTGTGCTACCGTCTCCGTATGTTGAACGTTCTCTTTCTGGCACCCTAAGGTAGTTTTCCAAGATACCTACAACCGTCTTGTCCACACCGTTCAACTCCGTTTGACTTTGTTGTTGCTAAGTCTGTGTGATGCTGCTACGGGCACCACCCATGAGATTCCTTGCTCTTTGGCCACCAACGCCCTCTTGGCAACTATCATTTTTCAAAGAAATGTTTCTTCGGCAAGCTTGTCCAAGCTAACTAAATCCTCATATCGCACATAGGCTACCTTCGTTTACCTCCTCTTGCCTTCACAACACCCAATTGAGTGGTTTACCAAGCTAACTCATAGATGTGCTTCGTGGTTTGAATGCGGTAATGTCAGTCTTACTTACTGCAGAAAGAAAAGGAAATTCCCCTAGCCAAGGCAACACCGTTTGAAGCACGCTTCTCCGGACACACCTCTAAGGAACGCTTCCCCCGAGTGCACCTTTTGTCATTTGTTGAAGCGCTCCTGCCCCGGACGCACCTTCGCCAAGCGCTTCTACCTAAGCGCACCTTTGGTTGTTTGCGGAAGTGCTTCGTCTTGGACGCACCTCCACAAACACTTCCTCCATAGGTGCTCCTTTGTTGTTGTTGTGGATGCTCCTCTCCGAGCGTGCTGCCGTCTTAGTGCACCCAGGCACGTTATCCGTCGGGCACTCTATAGGAGCACACCTTGTCGGGCACTCTTGTCGACGCGCACTACTATAGACGCTCATTTATACCAAAGCGCGTTCTGCCATACACGTTCCTTAGCATTCTGTTGTGGGTGCTCTTCTGCTGAGCACACTTTCATCTTAGTGCACCGAGCGCGCTCTTCCACGGACGCCTCTCAGTGGTGCACTTCACTGAGCACACCTTGTCAGGCGCTACTAAACTTGTCGACACACGCTACCTGTGGAGCGCGTTGCTCCTGAGCGCACTTTTACGAGCAATCCTCTCTGGATGCTCATTCTTGAGCGTGCCGCTTCCAAGCGCACTTCTACGAGTGCTCCTCTCCGGACGCTCATTCCCGAGATCACTGTCGCGATCTGTCAGAGCGCATTCTCCCAATGTGTTGTGAGGGATCTCTCTCCTTGAGCGTCTCGTGAGTTCTTCTATGTGGGCGCTCTGCTAAGTGCTGCCTGTGGTGCACACTTCTGCAATCGCTCTGCCAGAGTGCACCTCAAACGCGCCATCTGGAGTTCCTCCGGAGCGTGTTGTGATGGAGCGCTCACTTGAGTGTCTCCTGAGCGCTCTAGTTTGGGCACTCTGCATAGTGCTTCTTCCAACAAAAGCACACCTTTTGTCAAAACCTTCGACCGGTCTGTGACTTCGTCTGTGGTGGAGTTGTCCCCGCTATACCAGATTCGAGAGCTTGCACCGAGCTCTATGTTCACTTCGGCGTCAACATTCCAAGTGTCCCTTCATTCGATGTTTTTGTCCACCAGCTACCCAAATAGTTGTGTTTGCTGCACTCCAACAACACCCTCGTCTGAGACTCGATGCTTCATCTTGGCGACTTCTCTGCAACCTCTAGAAACCTTCAAACTAATCCTTAGAGACCTTCACAAAGTTTGATAAGTCCTTGATACCAACTGCTTTCCAAGTCATGGTAAAACGACTCAGATACCACATGTCACAACCACAACAAGAACCCACTTTTTCTGCGGTCTATTGCAGTGTGCGACCCCTCCTGGAAGCTTCCCAAGGTCATGGCAAATCCGAGTGCACTCCAGCATACTATGCCTAAACCAACCTTGTAGAAATTTTAACACTTAACCACTTATCTCTTCAACTTGTTTACTTAGCATGTTTTCTTATTAAGTTTACACAGTCTCATCAAGTAAATAAACCATGGACATTCATCCACATAATTACAAGTAAACATAAGACAAGTATGGGAGGGGTGGCCAACTAGCAAACCCCTTTAACTTTTTATTAAGAGTAACTCTATTACAGCGATGGAGCTGTCGAACCGGCAAAACTCCTGTTGTGCGCCCAACCAGCGACACACTGAATACAAGTTTACAAAGAAGATGAGTTGACCCCTCCTAGGGCATCCAACTTTGTGTAGCCAACTGTTGCTACCCGACTCAGTTGTTGCTGCCGAAACCACAGTATGTTGTTGACTTGTTTAGAGTGCTGGCTTGCCAAACCGTCAATCCCACTTAACCGCTGTGTTGTTGAGCCAACTGTCTTAGCGAACTGTGTCAGTGACCTGCATTACTTAGAGAGCCTCCATAGAACGCCTTCACTTTGCACTAAGTTCCTTGCCAAAACTTGGATGATTTCCTTCAATGTTTGACTTGTGCCTTTATAGGCGTCACATGAGAGTGCGACCTCAAAAGGTGGGTAGGCCTCTTCATTTAGCACAAACGCTAGCTCAGAGTCGACGCACTCACTCCATCAGTGGTCCATTTCCCTCATGCGCACGCACTTGTCGATGGCATCGTTGGTTGGTCGTCGGACATCCTCCTCAGCACGTGCTTCAAGTCCCTTGTGGTGTGGTGTCAGGTGCACCTCCTATGGGCGCTTGGTCCAATGGTCTGCCTCACTAGGCGCTTCCATAAGCGCTGCCCCTGCACGACCAATGTGGTTGGGAGGCATGCTTCCATGGAACGTGTCGTTGTTTGGTGTTGTTCGCTCGAGCTCTTCCAAGGTGCATCTCTTCATCTACGAGTGCTCAGGCTCAAGCATGTTGTCAACCGTCAATGTACCAAGGTGTCGCACTCTTGGGCTTGCCAAGCTCCAAGGGTGAGCGTGGGCTTCGTTTGTTGGAGCACGCCCTTGCTAGGTCCACGCGCTCTTGAAGCGTTACGTCACTTGGCCAAGGTGCCCCTTACAAAGTATGCCGACCGAACCATCTTGCCCACATGGGTGCCCAAGCCAACCTCTTAAACAAGGATGAGGTGCATGGCTATAACAAGCCTTTTTTTTAAGTGTCAACTATAACTGCTACAAAGTAGGCAACTACTACTTTTTACAATATTGATTCAAAACACTACATGTCACCTTGACCATATTTTTAAAGACCGACCAATTTTTAAAATGACCAACATTGAATATAATGAATCCCACGAAATAAGATTTAAAATCATTGACCACCTAAGTCTAAAATGAAGTGACTCTTCAACCATGTTACATCAACTACAATTAAAGTAATAGTGATATGACTAGATTTTAGAGACTCGACCAAAGAACTTCATTTGACAGCCTCGACCAACGTATAAAATATATCAAAAACCAATTACTGACAACATGGATACATAAAGCAATTCGACGCTGAAATGCTAATTGGAGTGATTCTTCGTAAAGTTAAATGCACAAAATGTTCTCTAGGCGATTGGAAAAGAGTCAATAAATAATAATAACAATATTGACCATAGCATTAAGTATACTACACTCAACCAACGTCATATGACTCATATCTCATGCTCCAATTAATTTTTCTTCAAACTACTTCATCCGAATGAAGTTATTGTAAACAATTCTTGTAAAATCATACTGGTCGATGGATGAGTGCATGCTTCAATTAACAGCAAGAAAAATATTTTGGTTTGTGAGGCGGTGTCAGTTCACGCTCAGGCACCCGATTGCTGCGACTGCATTCGTTGATAGCCTGCTAGTCGATAACAGACTTTACAAACTGCCCATACTGACAACTGCATACTTTAACAAAATATATTTAACATTTGATTATTAGCATGTTTTTAGCGGTCCACTGATATATTCTAGTGGTCGAAATTTACAACACAGGTCGACAGAATATTATAATATCCGAACAAATGAATTGGAGCACATGCCCAACTGGTTTCTTTAATTACGAGCAGATGGTACAGACAACAAGTCTCCGATTGATCGTCGTCTTGTCTTCATTGCTTTAACTGTACTCTTTTTTGACTATATCTTTATTGAGAATCAGTGGATTATATGAGCTAAAATTATATATTTTGTAAATAATGCTTATCAGTCGACCTAGTCGCTTTGGCGTCGGTCGGTTTCATTAGTAGATGATATCTCCCAATGACGGACTATTATAGTCAGTAGTTCTTTGGAGACTAGGGAGATTTTATAATCGAAGAAGTAATTGTTGAACAGATCGGCGCGTAGAGAGAACCGAGGCTTCAAGTCACTAAATCAAGAACTGATCATAGACTTCACCTTATGTAAACAGTAAATGCAATGACCCTTATGACTATCACAGCAACAAATGAGTGCATCAATTCTTTGAGAAGTAAGTTACCAATCACAAGCATTCTCTGATATTTTATTGTAAGTATTTTATACCAGCATGTCACAAGTCCATGCGGGTTCGGTCCACTCCCATCCACTACTGCTGTCACCCAAGACGGATGGAAGGGAAACGACCCAACGATGTTGAACGAACAGATTCAACTCATCATTCCAGCAGAGACTATAAACATACACAAACTAGGTTCAACTCATCATCCAAGCAAAGATTATAAACATACACAAACTATATAATGTTGAACGCACAGGTTCAACTCATCATCCAATCAGAGATTATAAACATACACAAACTATATATCAAGAAGAACAAAAATAAACAGAACGTTCCGTAGGCTTATTATTCATCTTGAAAGTTATTTAATACATCATAGGTGTGGTTGTGGTTGGAGCCAGCTCAATTGCTTCTTTAATTAGATTATAACATAAGTAATTAATGACAACTTAGGGGCTGATTATAACATAAGTAATTAAGTAATCAATGACACCTTGCTCTACCCTAAAGTAATGCCAACTGATCCACTAGTCCTTTACGTACCCCATTTTGCAGAACTAGGACAATGATGAGGGCTTTAGAGTCATCCATCTTCGTTACAAGTTGATCACTATCCATCCTAAGTGATTCCATTTGGCTATTCCACCAGTATAATGCATGGCCTTCTAACTTCAGCCAGGTAAATGAGATCTTTTGATCCTCGTCTATTTGATGGATGTTGAAATAATCGTCTATTTAATGGATGTTGAAATAAACATCTAACTACGACAACCAATTATTCATATTCATAGCATCTATATCACCTTGATATGGCTTGATGTAGACTTTCACTTTTATCTTAAAGAGAGACTCTGAAAGATTATTTGTACTAGAACTTGGTTTCTCTCTCAGGCTCTTTCGTTGTCTCCTTTTATGGGTCACTTTTAATTTTTTATTTCCCCTCAGATACGAAATCTAATTTAGATCCTCCAAAATCATGAAAGGTCTGAACTTGCTCTCTAAAGTCTCCATGAGGATTCACGTCTTGCAAGAGATATGGACAACTTATCTTTCTAGTGTTGAAAATTGCTACTCATAATCGTCCACTGCGTAGGCCATGGCTAGGGTTTGAAGATTTTTTTTTCACAACTACTAGATTGTTCTAATACCAGTATTATCCATAAACAATAGTAGATATTCCAATGGAACATTTTATCACAACATATCTTACAACTTTAGTTCTTTTTTTTATTAGCTTAGTTTTATTGAGTTGGCAAATAACCACAACTGAAATAAGTATAACTAGAAAAATTACATATACAATCCAAACAATACCACAACATATACCCTTCGAGAACCTACCATAAGGAAAAACCCTGCCACAAATGAGGACTATGCCTTTTTCTTTATATAATAATGCAAATGAAAAGGAAATAGTACTCTCTATGAAGTTACCTATGACTTTGCAGCTAGAATGGCTACTATATCATCTCCCATATTCTATGTTATTCTATAATATCCACTCTGTTGTTTTGTTTTCTCAACTATGGAATAATACAATACACCAAAAGAATGGTCCCCTTCTTCTCCTGATGACTCTGTATTCAACATAACCCGATAGTTATGTAGGGTTAAATTTATCATTTTTGCATGCCCCAACTCCCAATTAGGGATATTATTTTGGACCTTATATAATGTTCTTGAAATTATACATGTGACAAGATCCACATGTAGGAGAAATGACAGTTGACATATAATCCATTTGGTACAATGGTGGTTAACTATATATGTCAAATTGCGGAAGGCATAACTTCTTCATATGAACTTCAATTGAGGTGATTTCTGGACTGTTCGAAAGATATCCGCATGTATAATAATAAAATAGTCCAATTGTTTGGATGGTGAAAAATGACCTTTAAAACCTCAATATGGCACCCAAACTTTTAAGATGACTTTTTTACCCCAAATCAAAAAGTGAGACCTGCTCCTTAAATGGGCCTTATAAACCAATTCATCCAATATTTTTACCCCAAAATATCCAAGTAGGTGGAAAATTATCCATTGATCCATTTCCAATCACACCTCCCCATTTCAGGAGATTTTTTGGTCCCCAAGAACTTTCACTAAATGAGGCAGGGAAAACTTTTCTCTACCTTCTCTTTGGAGTACCATTTAGCCTTTCCTAAAAGTTGTCGTTTCAACCCCACCTAGAAGATTTCATATTGTCCCATCTTAGTATTTTTGGACATATTCTACAACACTATGTATTATGCTAACTCTACTCGAGCCTCTGGTGCTAACTCCTATAAATAAGGAAAGACCTGTTCAAGTTCCTGATACAAGATGGAAGGTTCATAGAGTTTCATATTTTCCCTATTCACTAGAGAGTAAATGTGCAAGTATGGAGGTAAATAAAGTATGTAGGAATTATCTCCCACCTTGTCTGATATCTCAAAAGGACCATACCTCATATCCTTGATCTTCTGACTAGAACCATGTAGATTTTCCTTGTTTAGGTGTAACCATACTTTCTCTCTCACCTTGAATGTTTTCTCAACCCTGTTTGGTCATGTCTTGCTTTCTACTTTTCTTGTGGCTTCTTTAGTGCCACTTGTACTTGTAAACATATCTACCTAATTTTGTCTATTAACTTTTCATCTCATACTAATTCATTTGTGGTGTCTTCCCTCATCCCCCTTATTATCCATGAAAGACATCTAGAGATGAAGGTGGCAAGTATCCAAAACAAGTTTTAAAAGATGACTTCCCAAAGGAAGTGTGGACTACTATGTTACAAGAGTGTTGTATGTAGATCAAATATTCATCCCAAGTCTTTGGATGATTTTAATTGTAACCCATCAAAAGTGCACCCAGACCTGTTCAAAGAACATGGTTGCTACTTATTGTCCTTTGATGGTCTTCTTATAAGGCATAAGAATACCCATGTTGAATCTATCAACCACAAAAAAAATAGTCATGTCCCTTCCTTGTGGTTGGAATACCACTCATAAAACCGATGGAGATGCTCTTCCATGGTCTCATAGGAACATGCAAGGGATGGTATATACCTTGTTTCCTATTGTTGGGATTTCTTGTACAACAAAGTATGCACCATATGATAAACTAAGCTACATATTCTATGCTAGTAAGCATACCTCTGTATGTTTGCAATTGTATTCCCTACACCAACATGCCCTATTACATTGGAGGTGTGTGCCTCTCTTATAAGCTGCAATCTTTTACCTTTAGGCACACAAAGTTTGTCCAACTTATAGAGTAATCCATCCTGGAGATGATAGTCAACCTTCTTGTCACCTTCTTCTACATGGAATTTTCCTTGTAGCTATTGAAATACAACATTGAAATCCTCATCTTCTGTATATTACTCGTTGAATGTAACATGGGTGAAAGGTTCCATATGCATACAAGTTCCCAAAGCTATAATCTCGGTTGTAGGTGGCCTTGAGAACATGACAACTAGATTGTTTGTACTTCCCTTCTTATATTTGATGACTAGATGGAATTCTTGTAAGAATCCCATCGACTTATAATATTTGGTCTATTGTACCTTACTCTGGCCCTGTAAATATTGTAGTGGATGGTGATTAGTGTGAATGATGGTCTATTTTCCCATTATATATTGCTTCCACTTCTTAGTAGCTTTAAAGAGGGAATAGAGTTCCTTGTCGTAGGCAGGTTAGTTTAGTAATTCCCCATGAAACATTTTAGAATGATAACATACTGGACCCCCTCCTTGCATCAAAACCACCCACAAAATACCCACTTCATTTGTCTCTCATTTTAAAGGCTTCTACAAATTAGGTGATGCAAGAACTGGCACATGTCTAAACTTTTACTTGATCTCTTCAAAGGATCTTTGTTGATTTTTTCCCCACTAGAACCCCTTGTTGTTGGTTGTTAAGACATAAAGGAGTGCAGCCATAAACAAAAAGGAAGCTATGAACTTACAAAGGTATTGTATCTTCCCCAAAAAGTCCTAGATTCAATGACATTTGTAGGAATATGCCACTTAGTAATTGCCTCTATATTTTCAAGATAATTCCTGAGTTCTCCTCCACAAATCACATACCCTAAATAGACCAAGGATTGCTTGGAGAACTCAAATTTCTTCAAATTAGCCAACAATTGGTTCTTTTTTTAGAGTCTCTAGCACCTGCTTGAGATGCGAGATGTGATCTTCCTATATAGCACTATAAACCAGTATGTCATCTAGATATACTATAACAAACAAGTCTATGAAAGTGAATAATACATCATTCATCAAATGGATAAATGTGATCAGTGCATTGCACACACCAAATGGCATTACTAACCATTCATATAGACCTTTCCTTGTCTTGAACACAGTATTACAGGTCTCTTCATCCTTCATTATTAAGTATGATCTTGTTCAAGTCTATTTGGTTGATGCACACCCTTTAAGTCCCATCCCTCTTTTTTACTATTATTATAGGTGACTTACAAGGTGTGGTGCTTGGTCGTATCATGTCCTACTCCAAGAACTGTTGCAACTTCTTATTCACTTTTTTTACTTTTATGTTAGACTATTTATATACTCTAATGTTCGAAAATGGAGAATCCAAAAATAATTGTATCTCATGCTCAACCTCCCTCTTAGGAGGTATCCCCTTAGGCTCCTGGAACACTTCTTTGTATGCATGCAAAAATATATCCAACTATTGTTGAAATGTTCTTTGGTACATATCTCAAGCGATGGATTCACTTTTACAAATTCACCTTATTGTTGATTATGTGTTAAGAAAATAAATACAAACTTTCTACTTGAACTAATTAACTTTTTTGCTTGGTTAGCACTTACTAGAGAGATCTTTGATTTACCTTTTTGCATATTAATGATGAAGGATTTCTCATCCTTGATCAAGTGGTATCAATTTCCTCTACTCATAAAGATTGCATATATCATATACATGTAGGGGGTTATGAACACTACACCAAAAACTTCTAGGGGTACTAAATATACCTCCACTTCATCAACATACTATGCACTTAAGGAAAAATTTATCTTTCACTGTTTCATGACTCTAAGTTCTACATCCTTATTGACCCATCCCACCGAGTAGGAACTAGGATGATACTGTACTTCCAATCCAATCTTACGTACTAGATCCTCTACTATGGGGTTCTCATATGAACCAAAATCGAATATAACATTGATATTAGTCTTCTTCACCTAGACCTTGAGGTGGAAGAAGTTCGCCATCTCTTTCTCTTCCTTAGAGTGAAGGGTACTCATATTCAACTCCTACAATGTGGCACATATAATATTTTCATCCACAAATGAGCTACTTTCTAACTCCTTGCTTGAATCCATGGCTAGAAGGTTCTTCTTCTTGGCATCCTTGTTGCAGTTCTTGTGGTTTAGCTCTAGATGTAGCTTCCAACATTGTTCTTCAATATCAGCATTGAATCTTTGTAATTTATTGTTTTGCATAGCTTATAGTAGATATTCTCCATGCCACCGATATTCAAATAACACAAAATTATT
The DNA here is from genome assembly GCA_001517045.1 of Pseudotsuga menziesii. NCBI lineage: Eukaryota > Viridiplantae > Streptophyta > Pinopsida > Pinales > Pinaceae > Pseudotsuga > Pseudotsuga menziesii. The sequence continues at coordinate 69,053 of LPNX010348547.1, forward strand.
ATTCTTTTCGTGAAGAGTAATCAAAATATGGTAAAGGCAGGTGACATAAGAAACTATTTTATAATATATCTAGTGATGGTATATATACCTTTTTTCTAGTCTAAGATGTTGAAGTGTGTAATCGAGCCCCTATTCTAGTTTGCTAGGAGTAGTGCTTATGAGTTAGTTAGACAATCGTGCTTAACAAAGTAAGAATCAGTTTAAGTATTTTCTCTATTTAGAAAGTAAGTTAGAAATCAATTTATGTTTTGGTTCCACTTAGCTACGAATGTAATCCTTTATATTCTAAGATTAATGAGAAGAGCATAAAAAAATACTCCATAGTATACAAATAAATTTATGTTTTGCGTCCACTTAGCTACGAATGTAATCCTTTATATTCTAAGATTAATGATAAGAGCATACAAAAATGCTCCATAGTTTCACTATGTGTTCAATACTCCCTTTGCTTCTAAAATCTAACATGGTATTAGAGTGAAGGGTTTAAGCCTCTTCATAGAGAGAAGAATAGAATGATTAAAAAATGGGGGAGGAGATTAAAAAAAAATTGAAGTAGATTGATTAACGAACTATGTTAAGCCTACGATATTGGACAACATGAAGTGGATTGGCTAATCTAGCCAAGCCAAAAAAAATATGAACTGGGTTTACAATTCCAAAAACTCAAAAAACCTTGAAGTGAATCAACAATTGAGATTGATTCATTCTTGGAGATCAATGGCTGCAAGACTCACCCCTGTCATCGGAGTTGGACCTAAAAGGCACTTCGAAGGAGAGCCTAAAAGTGCATCATAGGAGAAATCGGAATTCACATCAAAGGAGAACCCAAAAACTCATTAGAGAAGATCTTGAAATTCATAATAGAGAAGAGCCCAAAAGCGTATCAAATGTCACGTACCCATACCCCGATTATCATGCAGAATTAAAAAATTTCTTAAAGAACCATGGTTCTTCTTTTTAAACACAGGGAATGGTCATGAAAACATTCTTCAACATTCATACTTAGGCTCAATAGCCACTGTAATAGTCGTTCCACCATCAATAGATCCACTCTGTGACCAGAAATTCCTTTTCCACACGGAACCTGTCCATTCCGCACTCCACTTTCCGCACTCCCCTTTCTGCATTCCGCTTCGGAATCGGGAATCATAAACATAATGTGAGACGGAGTCATTCAAAACATGTTCCACCTTCCGGCTTCTGCCCTTCCGCCTTTCGCCTTTGGAACTCGGAAATCAAAACATAACTTTTGACGGAATACTTTGTCCACGTTTTCACCTTCCGCATTCCTCCTTTCCGCCCTCTAGTGCGCAACTTGGGCATCGAAAAACTCACAAATGACAAAATCCTTTATCCATGTTTCCACCTTTCGCATTTCGCCTTTCTGCCTTTCAATGCAGAACTCGAGAATCGAAAATATAACTTTTTACCTTAGCATTTTTCCAATTTTCCAACTCCCTCTTTTCGCCTTCCGTAAGCAGATACCGGGGTGCGAAAAGCACTCTTTTTCATTAGAATTTATGGCTCTTTTGTGCTTTTGAATTTTGCCTTCCGCAGGCAGATTCCGGGGTGTGGAAAATCAACATTCGTCCTTGTCCTTTTTCCTATTTTCCACCTTCCACCTTCCGCAAGCGGATGACAGTGTGCGGAAAACCAACATTTTGCCTTGTTTCCACTTCTCTTTTCTGCCTCATGCCTTCCGCCTTCCGCAGGAAGATTTCAGGGTGCAAAAACTCTTAAGTCAAATGCCATTTGACTCTGTAAACAGGATTCTATCCTCCATGATCATAAGAAAACTACATTGAAACATACAAGGCATATATAGATGCAAATGGAGGAACATTTAATCAACAATAAACTCTACTGAAATCATTAACAAGCATTCATCATATTCAACACATTCATAAACAAATACATTGCAGAAATAACACAACAAAATACTTATCTTTGAGGATGAAGTTGTCCCTCAACTAGCTACGTCACTACAACGTTCCATCCAACCATAGGCCAGTTATGTGTGTTAATCTATCAACACAACTAACACCCCCGATCTGGGCATGACTTCCACAAGGAACTAGGGAACAACAGACTCACACACAACAAGATCATACCACACACAGTCAATCCAAACTTCACTTAGGTTTATCAGACTGTCCAAGCATGCCAACACACAGTTGGGTTTATCAGGTTGTAGTTAAACAAGCCAAACAGATGGGCTTCATAAGATACACACCCAAGCCATCTCACTGTTGGGTTTCACAAACTTCACATAGTCAAGCCAACATTTATATTCAGGTTCACCCAAGCAACCAGATGGGTTTATCAAGCACTCAACCAAGCCATCTCACTGTTGGGTTTCACAAGCTATTCATCCAAGCCAGTTAACAATTGGGTTTCATAGGATGTCCAGCCAAGGGTCATGCATGGCTAAATGCACAACAAGACACAGCCAAGACAATATAATATTGGGTTTCACAGGCTGCCCATCCAAGCCAATATACAATTGGGTTTCGCAGGCTATCATCCAAGCCAATCTATGTTTGGGTTTCACAGGATGCTAAGGCAGTGGAAAGGAAGAATGGCTAAGATAGTGGATCATTCAAGAGCTTGGGACACCTCCACAAGATCTATCTAGCCTCGCATCCACATTACATGCACCCCAACACAAGGAAGCATCCCCTTCTCAGCTACACAGTCCCTCGGGCTATGCCTCCCCTTTCAGTGCTCTTCAGAGTGTGCAATGAAGATTCACCAGCCACTCTTATCTTTTTGAGGTTCCTCTCTGCACTAGGTTTATCAATCCCATTTGACGTCTCTTCCACTCCCAAGTCTTGCATACATTTAAGACCCAAACGAGGGTGCACACAACAACAAATCACAAAGAGACACAACAACACGTGGTTCACTCTGTAGCACAAGGAACAAGGTCTCATACCACTCTATAGTTCATAATAACGTTGTCACACATCCCATCAACTAGGGTCTTGGCAAAATAAAATACTTGCAAAAACACGTAGCAACACTCTGCTAGCTCACGTTGCATCTGCGGGTTGAGGATATATTGCGAGATGAGGAAAAAGGATATGCATGACTCCGGATGGTGAATAACACAAAATGAAATCGATAATGGATCGAGGGAATGATCAACAATGTTTAGGTGAAAAAAAGATGACATACTGGGCATGCATCCCCGTGATTGCTTGCTTCAGAAGAAAGAACGCGGCTTCCCAGACTGCAGGTTGTAGGAAAGCTTAGTCACGAAATCGAATGCCATGCCTTGCCCTGCCCAAGGCATTAACTGCCTGAAACGTTCTTCTAGAAGAATTGAATGATTGAGGAAAGAGAACAAAAAAGTCATTGAGGGTTTATGGGATCCCCCATTGACATCTAGTCTCACCCTATTGGTTCAGGAATTTGACTAACTTCCCTCCCTATTCCTTGTGAAATCATGCCCCCATCTCTTTCACGTCGCAATGCATAGCTAGCTATGGTATTTTATTAAATTATATATTTACATGATATCATCAAAATGTAATGTGCCAGACTTAGCACTGTCATCATAGGTATCAACCTTGATCACCTACACACAAAACACCAAATCAATGGCAGGCCCTTGGCCTTGAGCTCCTTGCCATGATTTCCTTACAATATATACATCATGTACAATTTCAATACCATGGGGTCAAACCGGGGTGTTACATTCCCCTCCCCCTTCATTAGCACTGTTCTCGATGCTTTACAAAATTGAACAAAATCGGATGTGCCAATCGCATGACATCCTCCATCTCCCACGTAGCCTCATCCAGACCGTAGTGCTTCCATTACACTTTTACCTATCCAACGGCTTGACTCTAGAGCACTGTGACCTTCTTGTAGAGGATGCACAATGGCTCAATTTGGAACTCTCCCTCGGGTTCCACCTGGATCACATCCCAATTTATCACATGGTTAGAATCGTGTACATAAAGCAAATAAATATGAAAAACATTATGAGCTCTAGTGCTAGAAGGCAATGCAAGTCTATATGCAACTGGCCCTATTCTTTTAAGCACTTCAACAGGCACACAATATCTAGGTGGTAGCTTGGCAAAACTTCCAAGCTTCAAGGAACTCTTCCTTGGCCTCACTTTGAGGTTAACATGATCCCCAATGATGATCTCTTTGTGCACTCTATGCTTATCTACATAACTCTTCTGTCTATCCTGCACTACCTTCAGGTTCTGCCTGATTTTTGTAACCTCTTGCTCCATTTCCTTGAGAAATTCTGGACCAAGAACAATTATGTTCACTGGGTTATCCCAAGTCACCGGTGTCCTACACCTTCATCCATATAAGGCTTTATATGGACTCATTCCCAATGATGCTTGTTGTCCATTATTATATGCAAATTCTACCAAGTGTAAATAATCCTCCCATTTGCATGGTTTGTCCATCACATACATGCGAAGCATGTCTTCGAGCACTTGATTCACTCTCTCTCTCTGTTCATCAGTCTGAGGATGGTAGACAGTACTAAAGTTCAACTTGGTACCCAAATCTACAAACAGACCCTTCCAAAACTTGTAAGTAAACTTGAGATCCTTGTCAGAGATTATTGCCTTAGGAAATCCATGCAATCTGAAAATATCCTTCATGAAGATTTTTGCAATGGTATCAGTGTTATATGTGGACTTAAGAAGTAGAAAATGTGATTCCTTTGTCAACTTGTCCACCACAACCATGATGGAATCATGTTGCCTCCAAGTCATTGGCAATCCTGTAATAAAATCCATGGAAATAACTTCCCATTTCCATTCTGTGACTGGAAAAAGATGCAACAAACTTGTTGGGTGTTGATGCTCAACCTTCACCTGCTGACATTTCATGCACTTAGAAATGTACTCAACAATGTCCTTTTTCATTCCTGGCTAGAAGTACTGCTTCTTGGCTGTAGCAATTGTATTATGATTTCCTGGGTGACCAGAATATGGAGCTTGATGGATCTCATCCATAACAATTCTCCTCAAGTGTTCCAAACTTGGAATATAAATTTTATTCTTATAAGTAAGAAGTTCATCTTCTTCTAGTTTACATCCCTCATACTTCTTTTCAAGACTTTGTTGCTGCAATTTGTCCTTGATCTGCACATACATTTCATCTTCAGCAGTATGATTAACAATCTATTGTCTCAATTTTGATTCGCAAATACTAAGAGATGCCACATGCATTTCATGCACCTTCTTGCTGAGTGCATCAACCAATCTATTTTCTTTTCCTTTTATGTGTTTAATTTCAAAATCAAACTCACACAAAAACTCCAGCCATATAGCTTGCCTAGCATTTAGAGTAGGTTGATCAAACAAGTACTTCAGACCACAATGGTCTATCATGAGCTCAAATTTTCCGCCCATTAAGTAATGCCTCCACATCTTGAGAGCATGTACTATGGCCGCAAGTTCTAGATCATGAGTAGCATAGTTATTCTCATGCTCCTTCAAATTTCTTGACTCAAAATATACCATGTGGTTGTATTGCATAAGAACTCCTCCAAGTCCTTGATTACATGCATCAGTACACACCACAAAGTTTTTTTCTAGGTCTGTAATTTTCAGAATTGGTGCACTTGTAAAAAGATTCTTCAACTGTTGGAAATTCTCCTCACATCTTAGTGTCCATTCAAACTTTACCCCCTTCTTTTGCATGGAAGTGATCGAATGTGCAACCATGGATAATCCTTCAATGAACCTCTTGCAATATCCTCCAAGTCCCATAAAAGATCTCACATCTGTCACATTTCTTGGGGTTGGCAAATTCATAATGGATTCAATCTTTTCAGGGTCCACGGATATGCATTTAACTGAGATAATGTCACCCAAATAATGAATTTTATCTTTATAGAAGTCAAACTTGCTCATCTTTGCATACAGGTTATGCTCCCTTAGCAATTGCAATGTCAATCTCAAATGTTCTTCATGCTCTTCCTCATTCTTAGAATAAATAATAATGTCATATAGGAAGACAAGAACAAAATTGTCCAGATACTTGCTGAAAACGCTATTCATGAGACACATAAATGTAGCTGGTGCATTTCTGAAACCAAATGGTACCACTAAAAAGTCATAGTGTCCATACCTTGTTCTGAAGGTTATCTTATGAATATATTCATCTTTGATTCTTACCTGATGGTAACCAAACCTCGAGTCAATCTTTGAAATACCTTTGCTCCTCTCATTTTATCAAAAAGGTCATCAATTTGAGGTAAAGGGTATTTATTCTTCACAGTGACTTTTTTCAACTATCTGTAATCAATACAAAACCTGAGTGTACCATTTTTATTTTTCACAAATAGAACTGGTGCTCCCCAATGGGAAACACTTGGCCTGATATACTTATTTTCCAACAACTCTTGCAGCTGCATCTTCATCTCTAGCAATTCTAGTGTGTTCATCTTGTAGGGTGTCTTAGACTCTCGTGCTGCTCCTAGCTCAAGTTCAATTGCAAAATTAATGTCCCTCTTTGGAGTAAGCCCTGGAATTTAATCAATAAAAACATCCCTGAATTCCTACAATACATGAAAGTCCTCCAACCTAGGAGTTTCATTCTCTGCTGCCTCCAAAACATGGGCTGCATACAATATGCAACATTTCCTACAAAACTTCTTCAATTGCATTGCTGAAATCTGCCTAACAGAAATCACCTTTAGAATGCCTCTTACAACTCTTGAATTTCCTTCTTCATCCATGCATTCAAAAGTATTATTGTAATAGTCAAGCTTAACTCTGTGTGCTTCTAACCAGTCCATTCCAATGAGAATATCATAGGAACCAAGCAGTAGATCATTCAAGTCTGCACAAGTAACTAACCCATCCATGACAAATGGGCACTTCACTAACTTTTCTCTTGGTTCCAGTGGCTAGTTGAACTAACCATGATTTGCTATGCTTTAACTTCTTAAAAGCACAAATCTCAACAAATCTAGGAGTACTATAACTATGAGTAGATCTAGGGTCAATCAAAACAGAAACACATTGCTTAGCAATCTTACCTGCAACTTCAACCACAGTTGACTAATGATCTGCCTAACGGTCCTCTAGTGCTGCATAAATTCTAGGGGTGGTTGTTACTAGTTGACCCACTGTTTCATCTCCTTGGATGTTGTGAGCTTTCCTTACATACCCATTCGCAAGAGGACAGTTCCTACACATATGGTTTTCTCCACATCTCCAGCATTGGAGTGGTTCTCTGATCTCTTGGCCGGTCTCCCATCACTTTGGCTAGCTTAGTCACATCTTGTGATAGCTTCCTTTGCTGATTTTGGAAGTGAGAAGGTTTGAAACCTTTCTTCCTTTGCTCAAACTTCTCATTCTTCGTTTCCTTCAAGGCCTTATGGTAATCAAATTTTCCTTTGTTATCAACGTAGCAATACTTGGCCTTCCTTATAGCCTCTTCTAGAGTTCTAGGATCATCAAATTCAATCATGTCTTTGTAAGATTGAGGTATCCCACTCAGAAAACGTTGGATTTTCACTTTATCATCCCCGATGTACCTGAGATACCTCAACAGCTCCAAGAATTTGTTTGTATATTCTTCCATAGTCAGCTACCCCAATTTCAGCTCATGGAACTCTTTAATCTTGTCATCATAGTACCTTTAAGAGAGGTACTTATGCTTGAAATACTTCTTGAACTACTTCCACACGACCTTTCTGTCATTGATCTTCTTCACTTGCCTAATTTGCTCCCACCATATGGATACTCTTCCATTCAAATTGAATATGGATACCCTTGCCTTCATATTCCAAGAGTAGTCCTGGACTTGGAAATATTTCTTCATCCCAAGAAGCCAAGCTTCAGCTTCTTGACCAGTATTTACCTCACCAATAAAGGTAGGAAGCCTTGCCTTCTTGAATTCATCACGTGAACTGTTCTGGTTACTCCTCTTCCTCTTATTCCTGTGAGATGAAGAGCTTGAACCCCTAGTGGATCCTTCAGAGTTAGATGATCCACTAGAAGACCTATTCCTTCTTCTGGTACTGCTTTTACTTCCTTCTGGATTTACGACACGATGCCCATAGTTCATTCGCCTTTGAATGTCTGTCAAAGTCTGCAGCATGGCTACTTTCAACTGATTCTGCTCTTCCTGAGCCTTAATCATTCTTTCATTGTCTTCTCTATAACTCTACACCTCCACCATTAGGATTCTCATGGTGGCTACAATATCTGGGGAAGTACCTTGATATCTTCTCCCATTAGATTTTGTTTCAGCATTTCCAACTCAGAGGCTTTCCCCCATAGCATCTTCCTTGTTCCCATAGGGATCCCATGCACCATTCATGTTGTAGGTTCTCATGGTTGAGCCACAACCCACTTTTCCAATCTGCACTATGACTCTGCAAAAATGTGTTAATAAACACCATTGTTAGCTGTATGATAATATCAAAATTCAAAAACCACTTACCGACTGTTCACTACAGGTGTGGACGGTCGAGATAGTGGCAAAACCAAATCTACAGTCAAGGTGAATTTCGTAAATAAAAGAATGAGGAGGATGAAAGTGCGCTGAGTTGTGAAATTAGAAAATAATCGCCATGAAGGATATTTAAGATCAACGGACAAGGTTGATCCCCAAACAGATCAATGATTGACAACGATTTCGCTCAGAGAACTAGCATAGACAAAGAAAATTGTGTTGTGCGTGATAGGAAACGTGCGTAAATGACATGTCCCTCCCGATTGGATATCACGTTCGAATATCGGAGGTATGAAAGTCCCTTTATGGAGCATGAAATCTTTATGTAATTGGGTTCACCGTCAATTTGAAGTCCTCCCTTTAACAAGCGCTTCCTGAGACATTTGGCCAGGTTAGTTAGATTTAGCGGTGCTACTAAATAACACTCCGTATTGCTGCAGTTTTGTCTCTGCATTTGATTAACTTGGCCCATTTAGGCCCAATGTTGCAACCATTAGCTCTGATACCACAATGTCACATATCAATACCCCGATTATCATGCAGAATTAAAAAATTTCATAAAAAACCATGGTTCCTTTTTTGAAACACAGGGGATGGCCGTGAAAACACTCTTCAACATTAATACTTAGGCTCAAGAACCACTGTAACAGTCGTTCCTCCATCAACAAATCCACTCTGTGACCGGAAATGCCTTTTCCGCACTAAACCCATCCTTTCCGCACTCTGCCTTCCACATTCCCCTTTTCACTTTCCACTTCGGAATAGGGAATCGGAAACATAACGTGCGATGGAGTCATTCAAACCATGTTTCTCCTTCCACCTTCCGCCTTCAGAACTCAAAAATCGGAAAATAACTTTTGACGAAATACTTCATCCACGATTCTTCCTTCCGCAATCCACCTTTCCTCCCTCTAATTTGGAACTCGGGAATCGGAAAACTCACAAACAACGGAATCCTTTATCCACGTTTCCGCCTTTTAATGCAGAACTCAAGAATAGGAAAACTAACCTTTTACCGTAACCTTTTTTCAATTTTGCGCCTCCCGCCTTTCGCCTTCTGCAGGAGGATTCTAGGGTGCGGAAAACACACTTTTGCCTTAGAATCTCTGGCTCTTTTTTTGCTTTCGACTTCTGCCTTTCGCAGGTGGATTTCGGGGTGTGAAAAATCAACATTTGGCCATGTCCTTTTTCCTATTTTCCACCTTCCACAGGCGGATCCTAGAGTGCAGAAAACCAACATTATGCCTTGTTTCCACTTGTCTTTTCTACCTCTTGACTTACGCCTTTCGTAGGCGGATTTCGGAGTGCGGAAATGCTTAAGTTAGATGCCTTCTGACTCTGTAACTAGGCTTCTAGCCTCTATGATCATAAAGAAAATACTTTGAAACATACAAGGCATATATAGATGCAAATGCAGGAACATTTAATCAACAGTAAACTCTACTAAAATCATTAACAAGACTTCATCATATTCAACACATTCATAAACAAATACATTGCAAAAATAATACAACAGAATACTTATCTTTAAGGATGAAGTTGTCCCGCAACTAGCTGTGTTGTTGCAACGTTCCACCCAACCATAGGCTAGTTGTGTTCGTTAACCTCTCAACAAAAATGCCACCCCCGAGCTGGGGATGACTTCCACAAGGAACTAGGGAACAACAGACTCACACACGGCCAGATCATACTACACATAGTCAATCCAAGCTTCAGCTGGGTTTATCAAACTGTCCAGCCAAGCCAACACACAATTGGGTTTATCAGGCTGCAGGAAAACAAGCCAAACAGATGGGTTTCACAGGATACACAGCCAAGCCATCTCACTGTTGGGTTTCACAGGATATTCAACCAAGCAAACTAACAGTTGGGTTTCACAGACTTTACACAGTCAATCCAACATTTATATTAAGGACTAGCCAAGACAATAGATGGGTTTATCAGGAATAGCCAAGCAATCTCACTACTGGGTTTCACAGGCGATTCATCCAAGCCAGCTAACAGTTGGGTTTCACAGGCGATTCATCCAAGCCAGCTAACAGTTGGGTTTCACAGGCTGTCCAACCAAGGGTCACACATGGATAAATGCACAACAAGACACATCCAAGTCAATGTCCAATTGGGTTTCACATGTTTCCCAACCAAGCCAATATACAATTGGATTTCACATACTTTCATCCAAGCCAATCTATGTTTGGGTTTTAGAGGCCGCTAAGGTAGTGGAAAGGAAGAATGGCTAAGCTAGTGGCTCATTCAAGATCTAGGGACACCCCCACAAGATCTATTTGGCCTGGAATCCACATTACCTACACCCCAACACAAGGAAGCATCCCATTTTTTGCTACACAGTCCCTCAGGCTATGCCGTCCCTTCTAGTGCTCTTTAGGGCATGCAGTGAAGATTAACCAGCCACACTTATCTTTTTGTGAGGTTCCTCTCTGCACTAGTTTTATCAAGCCCATTCAGCATCTCTTCCACTCCTAAGTCTTGCATACAGTTTATACCCAAACCAGGGTGCACATAACAACAAATCACAAGGAGACACAGCAACATAGGCTTCACTCTGTAACACAAGGAAACAGGGTGTCATACCACTCTGTAGTTCAGAATAACATTGTCACACAACCCATCAACCAGGGTCTTGACAAAGGAAAATACTTGCAGAAACACGTAGCAACACGCTGCTAGCTCGCGCTGCATCTGCGGGTTGAGGATACACTGCGGGATGAGGAAAAATGCTCTGCGCGACTCCAGATGGTGAACAACACAGAATGAAATCGATAATGGATCGGGGGAATGATCAACAATGTTTAGGTGAAACAAGGATGATGGACTGGGAATACATCCCCACAATTGCTTGCTTTATAAGCAAGAACGTGGCTTCCCAGACTGTAGGCTACAGGAAGGCTCAGTCACGAAACCGACTGCCATGCCTTGCCCTTCCCAAGGCATTTACTGCCTCAACTATTCTTCTAGAAGAATTGAATGATTGAGGACAGAGGACAAAAAGGTAGTTGAGGGTTTATGGGTTCCCCCATTGACATCTGGTCTCACCCTATTGGCTCAGGAGTTTGACTAACTCCCCTCCCTATTCCTTGTGAAATCATGCCCCCATCTCTTTCACATCGCAGTGAATAACTAGCTGTGGAATTTTATGAAATTGTATATTTACATGATATCATCAAAATGTAATGTGCCATACTTAGCACTATCACCATAGGTATCAACCTTGATCACCTATACACAAAACACCAGATCAATGGCAAGGCCTTGGCCTTGAACTCCTTATCATGATTTCCTTACAATTTATACATCATGTACAATTTCAATACCATGGGGTCAAAACTGAGGTGTTACATCAAAGGAGAGCTCGAAATTCGCATTGAAGAAGATCCCAAAAGTGCATCAAAGGAGAGCCCAAAAGTTGCATTAGAGAAGAGCCCAAAAGTGCATTGGAGGAGATCCCAAAAGACACATTGGAGGAGAACCCAATAGCACATGGAAGGAGATCTCAAAAGACACATCAAAGGAGAACCTGATAGAGTGTCGAACACGGTCCTAAAAGATGCATCGAAGGTGGACCCAATATCACATCAGAGTAGATCCTGAAAGAAGTATTAAAAGAGATATTCAAAAGATCATCGAACGAGAACCTAATAGAACATCAAATAGAGAATTCAATAGAATTATCAGACAAGATCTTGATAGAAGCATCAAAAGATAACCCAATAGATGCATCATAAGAGAACCCGATAGAGCATCAAAAAATATCTCAAGAGAAGCATCAAATGAGATTCTAAGAAGAGCATCAAAGGAGATCCCTGATAGAGAATTGGGGGTGATCTAGATAGAGCACCGAACAAGATATCAAGAAGAGCATTGAACAAAGAACCAATATAGCATCATATGTTGGATCATAAAGAGCATTGGACATTAGAAATTCAAAACCCCAATTAAACATCGAACAACGAAACCCAAGAGGAGCATCAGACATCGAGTGAATGCAGGATGAAAAAATACCTAAACAAGGGAAGAGCTCGTGTATGTAATATTAATGAAGGAACATCTAAAGGAGTAAGCTATCTACCCGACCATTTGCACCGGGGCCTACCTGACGTCGGCTTACTCCGTTACATTCTGTGAGACCAAGAATAACCAATTCCAACAGCTGTTTTCACACCAACTGTGCTCTCGAATTCATCCATCCATAAATTTAGCCATGGAAATTCTTGTTTTTTAAATGCAAGTTTAAAATTGTAAGTTTTGATTGGAATTTTTATGAAAACTGCAAATGTATGTTTAGAACTATATAATTTTAGTCAACTCCATAAAAATAACTGGAAAGATCTAAAAAATCAACTCTTTTGTTTGTTTTATGGAACCCAATCCAGGTTTAAACCTTGGATTCTTTATCTTTTATGATCACGGAGGTTAAAGTTTTAAACTAGCATACACATAGAACATTGGCATTATCAAATCCATAAAAATTGAATTTCAAATTTTTTAGAACACAATTTCATATTAGGTTTAGATCGGTTCAGTCTGTAGATTCAATTTGATTTGGTAAATTAGTATTTTTCATTATCGCATTATAGCAGGATCTGGTGTTCTTGGTCTCACTGTCACGGAATGATAACAGAGTAATCTATCACCAGACGGAGTCAAGTGGGCCCTGATGAAAATGGTCGGGTAGATAGCTTACTCCACATCTAAATCAATGTTCCTTTCACGCTAGATCACTGAAGAAACTATCAACAACAAGGATCTTTGGTTGTTGGATAATTGTTGCAGTAATCATAATGACATGTAGCAAACATCCATTTACAAGCATAGATACTTTTTCATCATCAAAAATAAGTCTTGGTAATGATTATCAACTACAATCCAAAGGAAAAGGTATTGTTTTTGTCCTAACCAAACAAAATGAGAAAAAATATATTCATAATGTCTTCTATATGCCCCAACTCAAGCATAATTTCATAAGTGTAGGACAATTGAGTCAAAAGGGTTATGATGCTACATTTAGGGGTACTACATGTTAACAATTTTATAGAAGTCACCTAGTAGAAGACTTATAGAAAAAGTAGAGATGACAAAAAACATAATGTTCCCTTTAATTTAAGAAGTGTAAACCAATCACAATCATATGCACATAATGTCTCAAGCATATATGAGACTTGGTTTTGGCATTGTAGATATGGGCATTTACATTTTAGGAGCCTTGATCACTTGCAAAAGAAATCAATGGTTAAGGGATTTCCCATGATGAATGAAGAAACCAGTTCTTGTGAAAGTTGTATCCTAGAAAATCATCAAAGGGACAACTTTCCAAAAGCATGCTACAGAGCGAAAAAACACCTTGAGCTAGTTCATAGAGACCTCTATGGTCCCATGCAAAATCATCAAATATGTGGTAATTATTATTTCTTAATATTTATTGACTATTCCAGTAGGAAAATTTGGGTATATATCCTCAAGGAAAAATATGAAACTTTCTTAACGCTCATTGAATTCAAGGCTTTAGTTGAAAAATAACGTGGCAAATACATAAATGTTCTTATATCAGATGGAGGTTTTAAATATATGACTCAAAAGAGTTTGCATATTTTTATACACAACGGGGTATCAAAAGGCAATTTACATCTAGGTACACAACAAAATGGAGAGGCTAAAAGAAAGAATCAAACCATCATGAACATGGCAAGAAGTATGATTAAAGCCAAGAATTTGGCAAATGAGTTTTGGGTTGAAGTTGTTGCATGTTCAACATAAATACTAAACACATCACCAAAAACAAATGTGAAAAAAAAAGCACCCACAAGAAGCATGGAATGACACAAAGCCAAGTGTCTCTCACTTCATAATTTTTGGTTACATAAGATTTTCACATGTTTCATAGGAACTAAGAAGGAAGTTGCGCAACAAGTGAAAAGTGTATTTCATTTGATGTAGTGACATTCCAAAGGATGCAAATTGTATAACCCAATAAGCATGAAGTTTGTGGTTAGCAGAGATGTCAATGTTTTAGAAGAAAAATCATAGAGTGAGCAAGAAAATGAGATAGTTGATAATCAAAGTCCATCTCTTGAAATAGATGAACAATTGGAAAATACAGGACATTGAGACCTTCTATTTCCAATATTGCAAGTACAAAGACAACAAGAACGACCAACAAATAACTTTCTTCTTTAAGCAATGATTCAATATTCATTGAGAGACACCAGAGAAGAATGAATCTAAGAGAAATTTTTGAGCAGGAGGAAAAAATGAATCAACAAGCTCACTTTGCATTATTATCCTATCAAGCCACATATTTCGAAGGAGCGGTGAAGGAAGAACATTGGACACAAACCATGAATGCTGAAATTGATACCATTGAAAGGAATGAGACATGTGATCTTGTTGATCTACCAACAGACAAAACCAATATTGGTGTCAAGTGGGTTTACAAGACAAAGTTAAATGAGAAAGGAAAGGTGGAGAAGCATAAGGCAAGGCTTGTTTACAAAGGATTTGCTCAACAACAAAGAGTTGATTATGGAGAAAATGTTGCTCCAGTAGCAATGTTATATACCATTAGAGTTGTATTATCCATTTGAGCCCAATACAAGTGGCTAGTATACCAAATGGATGTGAAGTCAAACTTCCTCAATGTAATATTAGATGAAGAGGTGTACATGGATCCACCACTAGGATTTCAGTAAAAGGCCAAGAGTAGAAATTGTACAAGGGATTCAACAGAAGCAGTAATGAACCTACTCTCTACACAAGCATATCAACAAGGTAAAATTCCGATTGTTTGTCTATATGTTTATGATATGATTAATACTAGAAATTTGCAGATAGAAGAATTAAAATCAGTCATGAAAAAAGAATTTGAGATGACTGAGCTTAGTCTTATGAAGTACTTTTTGGGGGTAGAAATTGAGCAATTTTCTCAAGGAATTTGTATATCTCAGCATAAGTATGCTACAAACATTGTTAAGATAATGAATAAATGGAAAATAGCAGAACACCAATATTCACATGCACAAAATTGAGCAAGTAGGATGAAAGGCCAGAATTAAATTCAACTTTGTATAAGAGGCTTGTAGTTAGCCTAATGTATCTTATTGCAACCAGACTAGATTTAATGTATGCAGTTGGTTTCATTTCCATATTTATGGAGTCCCCAAAAGGCTCTCACTAGAAAGTTGGGAAAATAACTACAATTGATTATGTTTTATGGTACACGATGTCTGAAGAAAAAACCTCAATTGATACAGATATAGTGACTTTACAGGTAGCATTGATGATAGAAAAATCACTTCAGGATATGCTTTTCTTTTAGACACAAGTTTGATTTCATGGGCATCCAAGAAACAACCCATTGTTACCATTTAGTGGATCAAGGGATCAGTTGGCTGATATCTTCACCAAACCATTGGGAAGAATCATCTTTGAATTTTATAGACAACACTTAGTATTGTAACTGCTAAAAATTGCAACCATTGAAAAATTAAAGTAGAGTGCTAATGTTCTAGCTAGATAGAAGTACTGCTGTGTATTTAGAAGTTAATCAAACAATAGTCAACAAATAAAAATTGGTTAAGTCTTTTCTATATTTAGAGAATAAGTCTAAAATCAATTTATCTTTTGGGTCCACTAAGATACTTATATAACCCTTTAGATTCTGATATTAATGAAAAAACACACATGAAAAAGCTCCATAATTTACTCTGTTAAATATTGACTTTGCTAAAATTTAACGTAAGAAAAAATGAAAGTCATGAGGAGTTAGACAAAAGCTTAGATAGTGCACGCAGTCCATTCTGATTTTGAAAAAGAAAAATCTTAATTTCTTTTCTTCGTCCTCCTGGTGAACGCATGTTATTGATGTTGGAGGGTAATTGGATAGTGATCTCTTGGATTATTTTTTATTATAGTGACTTATTGTCACTGCCCAATTCATCACCTGCAATTGTTTCTTGGGTTCGCTGGTTGTGGGTTACATCAATTCTTTGACGTTGAGATTGTTGTATAACCATCCGGGGTAGCCGCAATTTTGTCTGCCATTCAATCTTCAAGCTGGGTTAGTCGCAATTTCGTCTATTCAATCTTCAAGCTGGGTTAGTCGCAATTTCGTCTATTCAATCTTTCTCACTGGACGTGGCATTAAGTATCGACGACAATGCCTACCTTACCCATTAACATGGTCATTGCATAAAGGGAAGGGGTGTTTTTACAACCCTAGGTAGAATAGGGTCAAGACTGGGCTCACTATTTGAACATTATTAAAATTAAATTGAAAAGAAAAATGTATATAAAACATAGCCAAAATAGCCTTTGTTATTGTCGAGATTCATACTCTCATTATTATGTATGTATGGTTGAAAACAATAAAGTAGAAAAGTGTTAATCAACCAAGATAGTGTATTAACCCCAATATGGACACGATATGAGTGTCCAATATGGACACAATGACCCCCGATATCAAGACACAGAGGACATGTTATATATATATATATATATATATATATATATACAAGTGTCCAATATGGACACGATGACCCCCGATATCAAGACATCGAGGACATGTTATATATA
>LPNX010348552.1:0-12094 GCA_001517045.1 Pseudotsuga menziesii
TATCTGGTTAATAAAATGCATGTATTGATATCTTTTTAGTAATAGAAAAGTTAATTTATATAAATACGTTAATTATTTTGACCTTTCAAATGGTGAATCTTTTTCTTTTATGTCTTTTCCATTCTTGTTTAATTAATTAGCTTCTTCCATCTATGTTCATCTACACATGCAATTGAGGTTCTGAACTACACAAAACTGAATGGGAGAACCATTTGGATCATGCGGTAGAACCAAAACCCAATAGCACACAGCAGTGGAGTCAGAAACTTATATATCAAGGTATATTTATGTTTTAAATCATTTAGGCTTTGGTGAATTAGGGTAATATTGATGTTCTTTTGCCAAAAATGTACCAATTTTGTATAAAATCTAATCGGCTAATTGATTCCTGGGTAGGGTATTTGTTGGATTCTTGCAGAATCTACATGAGAATATTGGGAGTGCAGATCTTCACGAAACGTTTGTTAAATTTGGGAACATTTTGTGGTGTAAAGTAGAGATGCATGATGGGAAAAGAAAGGGATATGGATTTGTGCATTTTGAAACGGAGAAAGCTGCAAACTCAGCCATTGAAAAGGTTAACGACATGTTGATAGAGGACAAGCAAGTGTAAGTAAATGGTTTTTGACCTATTAACATTGAAATGATGTTGTGCTAATTGAGGATTTTACTGAAAAGAGATTGTTTAAGTAACATGATTGCAGGGTTTTGGAAAACAACATTAGTTCAATACATTTAAATTTCGATGTTTATTCTATTATTTTTGAGTTAAAGAAATGTTAGACCCTTATGTAGCAGTCAACAATTCTATCAAGGAAATTCCTTATTAGCTTTACTATTGTGTTACCACACACAAATGTAAAACTTCATCTGCATTTAATCTTGACTTGGCACATATAAATACAAAAATGGTCACCTAAGGCATTAGACATGTAATATTGGAAGACCTGTAGAAATTGGTGCACATCAATTCACGCAGGTCCTTCTATTGTCAATTTTTTATTCTTCTTCTGGAAGACTAAAATGTGAATCCCTAATTTATTGTTTGAACAACGTATTTAAATATCTCATAATATTCTTTTCCATTGTTTATAAATATCTTTGCTTTTGTCCTACACAAATATGTGGGAAATGATATCTAAACTTTCAGATATAGACGTTTTAAATGCTTTTTTGTTTGTTTGTGTAAGTAGATATACATGGGAAAGTTCATTAGAAGGAACGATATGATTGGATCTTCTGCGGACCAAAATTTCACCAATTTGTACATCAAGAACTTGTAAGATCATGTAGCTGAGGAACTTTTGTATGAAAAGTTTTCTAAGTTTGGCAAAATATCTAATATAGTTGTAATGAAGGATGAAAGAGGCAATCTAAGAGGATTTGGATTTGTCAACTTTGAAGATCTATAAAACAACAGTGGAGAGCATGAATGGTGTGCATATAGGTAAGTCTACATGGTCAATATTATATTTATATATTGGTAATTACACCGATAGGCGTATATATGTTATAATTTTGGGGTGCAATAACATCTATGATTTTTCATCTACTGACGAGAATGAGACAAGTGTACTGTCCATATTGATTCTATGGTAGTCATCCAAGATTAAACGAGAACTAGACAAGTGTACTGTCTAGATTGATTATATGAGTGTCGTCCAAAATTAATAATTAATAATTTCAAAAAAATAAAAATAATCTAATTAACATGTGATCAGTAGAGTTAGAACTCCACCTACCAATTGGGATTCCACTTAATGCGCATAAGACTTACTCAAACTCCATTTGGAAGCTAGAAGTCACGATAACTCATAGCTCTTTTATTAACTACAATAGATTTATATTAGCTTAACTATTAGATACAACTATTATCTTAACTCCAATTATTCTACAACTATTAGCTTAAATTCAATTGTAATTACTTACGGCTTAGTCCTACTGCATTTGGCATCTAGGAGTCTGGCTAATGTGCAGTCATGTAAGAGTCGAACTCCTAATAAAATAGTTTGAAATCCTAATAAATTCCTCTAAACTCATGTGATAACTACACTTAGTAGCATGGTATTGTGCAACTTGAATGTGACACTCAAACTCCACCTACCAACTGGGAGTTTAGTTAATGTGCATAAGGCTTAGTTAGGCTAACTTAGAGCTCTTTTATTAACCACAATATATTTTTATTAAATTTTAAATTAACTATTAATCGTTCGAACTCCTTATAAACAATTATAAAAAATAAAAAATATCTCATGTGATAAGTGAACTTAATGGCATGGTAATGTGTAGTCCATGTGACAGTTGAACTCCATCTAGCAGCTCGAAGTCAAGTTAATTAGTCAAACTGCTAAATTCCTCTTAACTCATGTGATAGCTACACTTAGTGGCATGCTAATGTGCAACTGATGTGACACTCGAACTCCACCTACCAATTGGGAGTCCAGTTAATGTGCATAAGGCTTAGTCCAACTCCATTTGGAAGCTAGAAGTCAGGATAACTCGAAGCTCTTTTATTAACTACAACATATTTATATTAACTTTTAAATTAACTGTTAAATACAACTATTAGCTTAACTCCAACATGATGATACAACTATGAGCTTAACAACCACAACTTAAGTGGTTTTTATGTTAGATTAACTATTAGATACAAGTAATTGACACATTCTTCAGGAAAAAAAATTATAACTATTAGGTTAAGTCTAATGATGACACAACTTTAACTTAACTTCAACTCCAATCACAAATTTTAATTGAACTGCAATGGTTGATATATTAACTTTTAAATTAACTATTAGATACAATTATTAGTTTAAATCCAATGATTCTACAACTATTAGCTTAACTTTAACTCTAATCGCAATTATATTGGATAATTATTAGATTAACTATTAGGTTAACACCAATCATGATACAACTATTAAATTAACTTAACTGGTGATATATTCCTCTCGGCATATTCCAAACATATTAATCTTATTAATATGGTTGTTGCTAGTATTTATTCTATTTTGCACTAGCATTAACTTGTTCATTTGTATTCTTTCTCTTTTCTAATTTCTTATAATCATTAGGTAATAAGGTCGTATATGTTGGAAGGGCTCAAAAGAAGGCCAAGCCTGAGAAAATTTTGCGACGGCAATATGAAGAGAAACACCAAAAGATATTAAAATTTGAGGTGGGTATTTTAATTTTGAAGTGTCTTTCTTTTTCAGGGCAATATTCTCTTATAATTTGTTTGGCTTTGCATTTGTGTTTAGGGATCAAATATTACGTTAAACATTGATGATGCAATTGAAGATGATGAACTAAAAATAATGTTTAGTCATTGTGGGATGATCACTTCAGCAAAAATAATGTGGGATGAAAATGGACTCAGCAGAGGATTTGGATTTGTTTGCTTTACAACTCTAGAAGAAGAAAACAAAGCTATGGCAGAATTATTTGGTAATAATAAAATATGTTGATGAATCACCCTAGTATCTCATGGTTCATATATTAGTTAGTATGTAACTCTTTTGAATTTTGAGTGCACATGCAGGGTATATGTTGTATATTAAACCTCCTTACGTAGCTATTTGTCAACGCAAGGAGGTTAAATGCATGTATATGCAAGCCCATTTTTCCCATCCTATTCCAACCCTTTCTAGACCTTGAGGGGCATAAGTTCTGGGTGAATATCATGCTATCTATTATCCACCAACTTCTTTTGTTGTCCCATGTTAAGGCATCATGCATCCACGTAATTTAAGACAAGCAGGATGGTGGCCATCAAGGGGTTTGGCCCCTCCACAAAGACATGGTTTCCAACATATGAAACTTGCTGCGGTAAGAATTCATTTGTTAAATTGGAATTATCGAATCTAATTTTTTTTTCTTTTTTCATTTTATCTTTCTTGTTATGATTGTCATTTATAATATAGTTTGCAATGTATGCAATTTCTAATATAGTTTGCAATGTATTTATCATATATTAAAAATAATCTTGAGCAACAAATGCCACCGAGAGTAGGTATAACTAGACCCGTGCTTCTTCATCCAGGTCAACCAATGGCTTATTTGACGTCATTGAAACAACTCGACATGCCCCTAGCTACAAGCTAAGATATGCCTAGAAATCAACAGGTAATGCAATCTGATTGTTCTAGCCTTGATTTAAATATAGAAACTTCCACTTAGTAAATGTCTTTGTCATAAGCATTCATATATTTTCTTTCTTTTTGATAATGTTTTCATCAATAATTTTTTATTTTTAAAGAGGCGGTGAATTGTTTATGTGACAATTTTTTTAATTTTCTAGAATGTTGTGGTGAAGCAGCCCCATTGGTATCTTAAGGCTTCCAAATACACACCTTATGGTTGACCTAGAAAAATAAACAATATGACACAAAATTTAGTCTCCAAGGTTGGTTTTGCACCCCAAACTGCAGTGAACGAATCTGCATCTATTTCTAGAGCAAGTTCTGTTGTAGAAACATATGAAGCCTCAGAGACATGGAGCAGTGACTGATACGACAACACAACAACAGAAGCAGATTCTTAGGGAGAGCTTGTTTCCTCTTGTTCAACATCATCAGGTCATTTCCGAGGCCTATAAAATTATTTTGTTCTCTACTTCAAAAAAAATGATCTTTTAAACTCATAAAAATGAAGTATTTGCTTACAGTTTGAAATTGCAGGTAAAATTACTGATATGATGTTAGAAATGGACAGTAATGAGTTGTTTCTTTGGTTGGATTCGAATGATTCCTTGGCTTCCAAGGTTCAGGAAGTTGTCCAAGCCCTAAATATGTCAAAGTCCAAGCTGTAAACTCAAGACCCCTAAGCTGGGAATTTGGTGCATTGAAAGATTACAGTAAATTAAAAGTTTTGTAATTTGAACTTCTTTTTTGAAAGGACATTTATTCTGGATTTTTTAATATACATAAATGGTTGAGTGAGAATCAAAAAAATTGAAGTTGAACTTTTGTACCTCAACATTCTTTTAGAATTTGTTTTTGGTGTGATTAAGTATGTAGGTTATATTCAAGTTTTATTCCTTGATTAATTTTGTAATGGCAATGCACCTAAAATTTGAAATTCTTATTTTTCTTTATACAAACCTCACATTGTGATTATTGGGTACCACATTGATAACATTAATGCAGTGTACAAGATTGACGTGTTATTGAATGGGTTATTTAATGGGGTAGTGCTTATAATGTTATTAGTTAGACACACTGAAATGCATTAGCTCATGATTTATCATTGTTATTACATTCTTTTAGTTTTAAGGAAACTATTAAAAATTGCGATTTGTAGATTTAATAAACTTATTTTTTTCAAGTGTATGTGTTAAAATGTGTCATCCAAGAATTATTGATATTTTATTTGTTATCCAAAATGCAAGACATGTTAGAAACTAATGATTATTCTTGGCCATCAATTAAGGGTAACAATTCTAGCAAAAATACTATGGATTGCCTTGATATGTATTGTGTTTCATTTGGTTCCAACATTTAGTCAGCCATAATTGAGTGTTATCCATAGAGGCAATGATGAAGGTCTTTATTTTCAACTCCCAAAATTGGTCTTGACTTCAATAGGGAAAAAATTTCAAGTTTCCTGGAATCCTCTTTCCTTTAAGGCCTCCTTCTGTGACCATGGTGAGGTGGTAGTTCAAAGGGTGGACAAAATTTGATGAGTGAATCACTAAACCTCTCGCATTGGCCACCAAATTTGAATTTTTCACTAAGGTGTTGTTCACCACATGTGTCTATAATTTATAAGTAATAGAAGGTCTCTACAATTGCATTTAGACAATGTTCTTGGACAATAAGATATAGGACTTTGTCCATCAACAACTCCATATGTAGAAGAATTCCAATGGATAGGCATTAAAACACAAGGACATATTTCATGTTTAGAATTGATTAGTTGTGACATTTTCCATAGTACCCATCATTCCAACAACATGTTTTCTAGGTTTGGATTTCTTTAATAGACAAGAATATAGGGATATTTGGGATATAAAGCGATATTTTTTTATAAATTTACAACAGGCCATCGGACTTCTGACGTCTATGTAAAATGTGCTCGCTGAATATCCATAAAATATGAAAGCTTGCATGCGTTAGTTTTCCGACTCTATTGAAGTTAAATTCTTTGGAGTGGCCATCGGTTGTCCGACATCTATGTATAAAATTGCTCATCGGACTTCTGTCAAATCCGACAACCATGATGTACCTCTAATGGCTCTAATTCGTCGGTTTTTCGATGTCAGTGAACTGGAAATCGTTGGAGTGGCTTTCAGTTGTCCAACGTATATGTAAAAATTTGCTCGTCAGACTTCTGTCAAATCTGACAACCATGTTGTACCTCTGACGACGCTAATTCGTTGGTTTTCTGATGTCTGTGAAGTGAAAATTGTCGGTGGATTCTGTCGGAGTTTCTACATTTATGAAGTGAACATCATTGGATTGTTGAGTAAAATTTTAAAATAGTGGGGTGTCAGAAGTGCAACGGGGGGATATAAAAAATATGTCGAGGCTATTACACTATCGGATATCTGCCGAAATTCAACCGACGTTTAAAAAAAGGGCTAATTTTTGAATGATCGACAACAATATGTCGAAAATCAGACATCTATGCCGTCAGATTTTGTGTCCAAAAATGCTAGTGCATGCACCATCTGCAAATTTGTCATTTCTTAAAAAAAACACCTTTTTTAATTGTTTATGCTAACATATATGGTTTCCCTTAAATAGGTAACATCAACGTACTCTTCTTGGAAATTCATGTTCAACTTGTTTAGTTCACACATTATATTTTCATGCATATGTAAAAAAAATTGTACTGAAAATATCATTTGCTTATCATACAATGGGTACTTCTTTTCATTTTTTCATAAGTTCAATATGGGAGGCATTAATACAAGAAGTCTTTCAATGAATTGTCCCCTTGAGAGCCATCTAACTCCATGCATAAGTTCTTTTAGAGGAATAAGTTCACTATTTCTTTTAGTAGAATTGTGTACCCAAGAATATACCTTATTTTCCAATTTCTCAACAAATAATAAATCATGTATTCTTTTGAAATCATCTGATATGCTAAAGATTCATGATGAGTAATACAATGAACACCTACAATATTAGGAACATCTTTTTTCAAAAAAGTAACAAAACCATTTTCATTTCCAACCATTGATGAAGCACCATCTATGGAAACTCCTATTAATCTTTCAGTTGAAAGAACCCTTACATCCATTAAACCATTCACTACATCATATGTTTTTTCCCTCTTCCATCACAAGCCTTTATGAGCTTTAAAAACTGTAAAATTGGAGGCCTAAACACTTTTGAGTCTAGAAATGTTGCATAAACCGCAATATGTTTCTCCAAACTACAATCCATTCTTTCATCTAACATCAATAAAAAAAGGGATTATCCAACCTTCTTAAAGTTTGTCTTTTCAAGATATTCAGATATTGCAAAAAGAAATTATTTTCCATCCATATGATTTCTATATGATGTGTAGTCTTTATTCTTTGGCATGTCTTCTGTTTTCAAGGACATTGCAAGCAAGCAAAGATATTCATATTTTTAAAGTGGTAAATCTTCTTGCAACATCCAATAAACTAATCTCAAAGTTGTGACAACTCTTTGCTTATTCCTATCATCAATTCATGTTATGTGTTTTGTAATAGGTTTTACTTTCCTCTCATTTCCACATATCCATTTTTCTTGTGAAACTTTATGGATGCTTGAACTAGCATGAACAACAATTGAATCATGTTTCAAGGTAAAGAAACCAGTTCCAATTCCACATGGTATAGTTTCCTTATGTGTTTCACAATACATTTCATAACTATTTTTCCTTCACTGTTTTCCTCTCTCAACCACTTATACTTATTTTTCCATTGCTCAAGAAAATCTGTTCTTACTTTCAGATTTATTTTCTTTTGAGTACTAGATTCTCCTCCTTGAAGTTATTCGTCACATTCTTCATTATCCCCCAAAATATCTAAGTCTTCATTCAAATAAAAATTACAATTCTCTATACTAGGCGATGGAACTTGTGATCTCGACGACCATCCAAATAAATTTTTTTTTGATATAAGACTAGTTATTTCTTCTTTGAGACATTTTTTGATGTAATACCTATATAATAAAAAGGATGTAATTAGATATTGTACAAATTCCCAAAAATATATCCCCTCACTAAAATGACAGTCTAACACTATTAACAAGTGAAATTAAAATTATTCTATCACAATAATGCTTTATTATCATAACTCAAGGCTACATTAGCAAGATTAATATATATTGGGGTATACATAGTTAGATTTGCAGCTATGTAATCCTATTGTCTTTATAAATGTGGTTGGATGGAATTTTGTAATTGCATATGGATGTACAAAATCACATGAATTTATTTAATAGTACCTCATCCTTTGAAATTTATGGGTTCTCTCTATCTTCCTCTATCACTTATCTACCTTTCCCCCACCCCTTTATTCTGAGTCTTGGTAAAGTTAGGCTATTTTAAATTAACTAGTGACATAGTATAATTGGTGGGTTGTGGACAATAAAGAAAAACCACCAGGAAATATTTATTTAGTGTTGAGGTTAGAAAAAATAACATTTATGCATGGTATCTCCAACATTATTTTTTAGAAAGTCATATATAATTACAATATTTTCAAAACAAAACCTTCTCCTTTGACTAATGTTATGATATTCTTTGAAATGTTTCTAATCATTCTTTTTCTATGTGATAACACTAAATGAATTCTTTTGTGATTCTCAATGTTCTTCTTCCTTCATGAAAAAATCATACTATTAGTTCATTATGGAGCTTACTCCAATCCTAACTTCCATTTCCTAAATATAAGTACCAACCAAGTGGTCTTGACTAGGTTATTTAGAAGCAACTAGGTGTAGACAAAGTAGTTATGACTAACACACTAGGACCACCTTGCGTGATCAAATATGATAAATTCAACCTTATTTTATGGAAGATTGGTGATACACTCAAGTAGAATACAAGTATAAATAGATGATCATAGGTTGATAATTAAAAAGAAACTGAAGAGAGTATATGTTGAATTGTGTCTATGTCATGAAGACATATACTCATTATGCCATAATGTTGTAATAGTGATGCAGGGATAAATAGGGTGATCAACTACAGATCAAGATACACAATGAAAACGAAAGTGAACACCCACACAAAAGAACAACACATAAAAATTCCAAGGATATTGGCTTCTATTAATATCAAACATGAAGTTTACATAGGATATTGTATTCAAAGTTGATACTTGGTTACTTAGTCGAAGCGATTATACATATAATATTCACAGGTATCTCTCCATACTTTGGTACAACAATCATTTCTATCATGGAATCTCCTATTTATATCTTTCATGGTTCTATAAAATCTTCTTCTAGAATCTCCGAGAGAATTTCAGGCACTTTGCATCTTCCTCGGGTATCCCCTGCAACTGCTTCGCCTCCTTATTCCATATGGCCTACTTCAAATACCATCATAACTACTCATTTATTTATACAACTACCTCCACTATGGAACTGTAACTATTAAATTAGTCATTTTATCTCACCCATCGGTTTTTGACTGAATACTCTATCGTCTCTTACTTTTTTCTCCTAAACACTCACTTGTTTGCATATCCTTTCAACTCATTGCTACCTAGATGGATTCCTTTATCATTTGGTCATTCGAATCTCCTTGCTTCGACTATGAATTATTGCTACAATAGGTGTCATCGACCCATCCCCTAGTTGTCTCTAGTTGACTTTAGAATTCGACTACTTGTCCGAGGTTGAGATACCACTGCATCAAATAATGTTTCTAAACACTACAATATCTATTAGGATTCTTTGTTAAAATCCATAATATATAAAGATAAGAAGAACCAATTAAACAACCAAGATATACATTAGAACTCTATCTAGGATTTAGATTCAACAAGCATGTATTATACATTATAAATCTAACTAGGATTTACAAGTAATTGACAGATACTCCACTTCACATGAGCGAATTGTTGGCCATCTTGTTCTTTTCTATTTAGGGGTTTTGGTAACACATTCACCTACTAAATTACAGTATCTCATATGATTTTTGTTACGTGGGCAAGGTCTAGGTTGAATGGCCTTAAAATGAAGGTCAACTAAAGAAAAGGTCATCAGACGCCTCCCTGAATGATATCGGCATATCATAAGTCATATGATTGTGTATAATGTTTACAGTCTCAAGGTAAATCACTTTGTTTAGGCAATTAGAGTATCCTTATAAGTGGTAGGATGGTTTTTGGCACACTCTATCTGAACTCGAAGGTTATCTCTTAAGGATTCTATAAATAAACATATAAGTTCATTATAATCAAATTTAGTATTGTAGTAGGGGTCATTCCATGAACCACAAAGAGAAAATTGAAACCCATGAATGACTGAGCAGTTAAAACTCATTTCTCAAGCCAAATCAATGATAGTGGTGTCGTCCAGTTAATTACTCACCACAACCTAGGAATTAATATGTGTAATATGCGTATCTCTTAAGGCC
Organism: Pseudotsuga menziesii; assembly: GCA_001517045.1. Taxonomy (NCBI): domain Eukaryota; kingdom Viridiplantae; phylum Streptophyta; class Pinopsida; order Pinales; family Pinaceae; genus Pseudotsuga; species Pseudotsuga menziesii. The sequence continues at coordinate 10,567 of LPNX010348552.1, forward strand.
TTGAAGTATTCAAAGTTCAGGAATTGGTAATAAAAAAGATAACACCTCCAAGTTTGAATTAATATGCCACCTGACTGCAACTACTCTAGGAATAAAGTACTTGTTCAGCAACCATGCTAGAGATTAACCTTGTAATCCACTATATTGAAATCACAACTCTAGAAGTGGGAATAACTCAATTTAGATAAATTTGGGAATAACTTAATTTAGATAAATTCCTCCATATCTAGCAGTTAAAGTTCAATTAATTATTTTCCATTTTAAATTTAGGTTATAATTCCCAACAGAACCTTACTTGTTAGGGACACTACTGAACAACCATAGCTTAGTAGTGATCACTTTTATTTTATTGTAGGGTGCATGCAGTCTTGCATATTTATGTTGAGCAATAGGTGTTAACCTTCTCTATGGATAATTTTAAAAACCGACCCTATCTAGCCTGTAAACTTGCGTCTTATTTCCCTCACCCCATGAATTTCTAAGTAGTATATCATAAATAGAATACATCTCGAAGGAAGTGAAATCATTTCAAGGTTTTGACACTCAGTGGATTTTATTATATATCACTTATTTAAAATATTAAAATTTCAAAAATATTAAGAGATCATTAAAAAAGTAGAATTTTTCCCAATTCCCATGAATTAACGCCTTTCATTTGATTTTTAGTCATTTAAATTTTAATGAGTTAAATTTGAGTCTTTATAGATTCTAATTTCTTTGTAGTCATGGTTTTACTAGAATCAAATGGATTTTTTTTCATAGAATTATACTCTGAACAATTTTAGCCCTAAATCTTTGATATAAAAAAAATTAGCACTAAATTTGTGAGCATAACTCTAATTTTTAGAATCAGAATGTACCTTGCAATTTGTTGAAGAAAATCACTGTTGAAGGGTTCAACATGAGTGAAAATACCTTTTTCTCTTCTATTTCAAACGTCCCATAAATTGTTGGTTCTCCTGAATGTGTTCTCAAGTGACCCTTTCAACTCGATGTCGGTGGTTTAAGGCGAAAGCTGGACAACTTAGAACAAGTTTTTAAGTGCTTGCCACATACACCACAAATCACCACTTTGTGGGATAGAAATTTGCTGAATTACCATGTGCATTTAACTGTTAACATTGAACCCACTCCATTCATGAACCAAAGAAAAGTCTTGGCATTGAAGTTCCATCCTTCTAGGGTCGTAGGACAGTAAAGTCCTACACCAGGGACCCAACATGATAGCTATTTGGTAACTCTCTAGAGTCCAAATGATTCCTCATTATTGACTCTCAATTCTTAGGAAAAGAGTGAGGGTTTTGAACTCAAGTCAAAATTACAAACGGTAAAACACTCAAAGATGTACCAAAATACAAAAGGATAAAAGAGTTTAAATGGTTTATGCCATATGGTATTAGTAATTATGGCCCACCGTCTGAGTATCGACTCTCCAACTTCCAAGTTTCGCACCTGAGGATTTTCAATGACTCAATCCTGGAATTTCAATGCTCTAGGATCCATTAATTGGAATTGATTGACCAACTAC
>LPNX010348552.1:13463-56765 GCA_001517045.1 Pseudotsuga menziesii
CTTCTCACAGGACTATAAAACTGAAATGGTGATGCTTTTATTTATTTATTAAACTTTATCTACGGTAATTTCATATACCTAGAACATAGATAACAAGGTTTTACTTAATATAATCTTTGATTCCATTAGTAACAACCATGAATAGTACAACCCATATAAATTCATTCAAATTTTCACAAGGATTGCATAACAATATCGATAAGGAATTCCTAATAGAACTATGCTAAAATGCATATCTCTTACCAACATATGAACAACCTTGAAGTCATAATAAACTAATTTATTGCAACGTCTAAATATTTGATTCAACTTTTCTCAATTTCCCTACCAATATTGTTGAAAATTTTAAATCAATAATACACTAATATTTGATCCTAAATTAGCATTTCAATTTCTTACATAATTTCCACATATCGATATATAATACGTACCTATTACCGACAGTAAAACAAAATCCTAGTTAGTTCGCCTTTCATATTCCAAAATAAAAAAATTGTGAAAAATTGTGAGTCTTGTTGAATCAATGCTCGACTAGCTCTGATACCAAATGTAGTACTCGTTCCGAGTACCCTATCTAAAAACTTTCAAACTTCATATTAACATCAAGAATTTATATTGCATTAAAAATGAGTTAGTAGCGTAAATATATATAAACATTTCATTATTGCATATTAATTTAATTACAAAAAATCATCTTCGACAGTCGACACATTTCGAAGTGTGTCCCACATTGGATAATAAAAAATTATGACCCTATAAATTATGTGTAAACCTCTCAGCTTCTGGTACTAAATGGATAACGTTATTTAAATAAAACAAATACATCATACTCTAATGCAAATCCTTCAATACAACCTTCTTTGCAAATCAAATTCATTAACTATCTAACAAAGTAAAATACACAACAAGGAACATGTTCCGTAGATCGATCCCGTTGCCGTCGATGTTGTCGAATGTCTTGGTAGTCCTAAATATGAACCAAATATTGTTCAATATCAACTGACTCATCGGTTTAAAACCCTACTACACTAGGAGTACTCGCCTTCCTCCTAGTCCCAAATCTATAAGGGGCCAAACAGAATCATAGACAAGCTAGGGATTCCAAGAAATGACCTCTCGATCACCAAGATATTCCTAATGCCAAACTCAAAATAGTCATAGAATTTCATAAATGGCCATTATGAGTACCATCCAACATTAGGGAAAAATATCCCCTTTTCCCTTCAATGATCTCTTCCTTCTATAGGAAAATCCATCACGACACATGTCATTTTTCATGCAAAATTAACCCTTTTACTTAATTTTATGTTTTTATTATTCACCCTCCATGTGTTAGCTTCTCATGAAGGTGCACATGAGTTTCACAAATCCCTACTAGGTTTTCCCTTATCCTGTGATCACATTCATCAATCTGTGTGTGCAAATGAAATTCAAACTCTAGTTGACTCATTTAGAACTCCTAGTCTTACAAGGACTCTAATATGTGATGCATTTCTATTTCCTTTAATATATTAAATCGTTTTTTATTAAATATGTGCACACCCTTATCTTATAGTCTATATGAGATAAAATCAAATGGTTTTTTTATTTTTTTTTGCAAATAAAAACTAAAGGCAAATTCCTATATGCTAATCCAAGTGCATACATATTTTTAATTATCATTATTGTCAAGGTGTCTCTTCTATGGGTCCTTTGGATAATCATTGTATTTCCTTTCCTTGTGTGAGGAGTGTGTTGTAGAGATTTAGGAATTGTTACCCAAAATATTTCTCCTACAACCTATGTGAGAATGACGGCAACTGAGGAATAAGATCGTTCTTATTGCATGCACTTCATCTTCCTCGTATGTGACCAAATCGTTATGGACTACCCATACGACACATGCCACCCAAGAAAAGTTGATAGGGATTTAAAATCATGCATGGATTTAACAGTCAGTCGTCGTGTTCTTATGTGTGTTTTCTCGTTCGTTTTGACCTCTTTATTTCCACATGAGTGTAAGTCAAAACATCGTTATACCTGTCACTACATACACGCAATTCACACATTAGTAGCGTTGCACAATATAATCAATACTCGTGCTTATTCAATTTCATAATTTATTCAACATTTATTCATCTATCGCAATCCAGTAAGGAATATTCACATATACATAATAAGAAAAACATCATTTATTTTTAGTTTGCATAACATAAGCATTTATCCTACTTTATTCCCCAGTCCACAATTTATTCATCATTCTAGGATATTTATAAATTGCTAATTAGTCAACAATCTTTATTCTATGAAAAAAATAGAAAAGCACTTATTCTTTGTATTTAACTGGGTCACTTTCAAATAAGTGCCCTCAAAAGTTCACGGGTCAAACTTGGTCAAAGGTGGGCATTACAGTTGACATGAGGACAAATAAGACCTCAGAACTTTTGTTTGAACAAGAAAAAGAAGACAGTATTTGATTCATGGATTAAAATGTTCTATCAAATATGCACCTAAAACTTAGACTATATGGAAAATAGAAACATTGTAGTAAAGGCATCACCTAAAATCTGAACCTAAATTCGATCTGGAAAGAAAGTAGAGACACATTGAAGAACAAGATGCTCTATTCTATGAGTAAAGGTGAACCCAACAAAAAAATTATTCCCAACTTTAAAGTTAGCCAATATAATCAAACTTTACAACAATGATAAGACTTTATTTTTTCACTAATATATTTCAATATAAATCAATCAAAATAAAATAATTGAAGATGCTACAATATTCATTACAACTATTAATCTATAAAATTTATACAATTAATCACCACTATTAAAAAAAATCTTTATTACCATCCATTAAAAACTATAAGATTCCTTTTACCATCCATTTAAAAAAACATAAAAATGTGGTGGTCCATTACAAATCAGAATTCAATTTAGTTTATGCATAATTATTACTTAATACATTGAAACCAAATCATTATTCTTTAATGCTTATATTTCAAGTTGCACACTAATTTTATTTATATTTGAAGTTGCATACTAATTTTTTATATAGTAAAAATTATTAAAACAATTAAAAGAAAAAAAATTTAAAGATTTGTTTATGTAATATTAATTTCGTATGATCATTAAAAATCATTAAAGGAAATTTCAACTCAAAATGGGCCTCCTAAAAAAAATAATAAAATAATATTTATTAATTTTGTAAGAAGAAAAAAAAAAAAATTGTTCGTATTTTCAAAATATATCCCTGTGATTTTACTCAAATTTCGATCGAGGGAGCTTGTTGGATGCGAAATTAATTTTGCATCCAACGAGTACCCACTTGACATACTTTTGACGAACCACGCTACCCCAAAAACAAGAAATACCTGAAAAAATGTATGTCGAGTGGGTACTCGTTGGATGCAGAATTTAATTTTACATCCAGGGAGATCTCCCAATCGAAATTTGAGTAAATACACATGGAGATATGTCGAAAATACAAACAAAAAAAAGTACTTTTTTTATGATACCTATCTGCAAATTTATATTAAAAAATTGTTTAAGACCTATACGGTATTTTAAATTTAAAGAAATTTCATTGGATAAAACATGATGACATGGAATTTGAGTTATTGTTAAAAGGCCCATTTTGACTTGAAATTTCCTTTTTAATGTATAATAAATAATTTAAACTTATTTATCCATTGAAACTTTAATTATTTTAATGATATCCATTCTGAAATTAACATATTTTGTTATATTAAATATTTTAAACTTAATAAATAATTATTGTATTGCAAATTATTAAGATAAAAAATTGTAATTTGTATATATTTACATGTTTAATAAATTGAAATGCATTATTATTTACATTTTATGTGAATAGCATTTGTTATTTTTAAAATTGAAATTAAATTTTTTGGATATCAACATAGATCCATCTTAAATTCACATGCATCAAACACCAAAGGTATCTAATGTTTTAAGGTATAATTTTTTTTTAATCTTAAACTTTTTACACATTAAGAAAAAATTTACACCTCAATGTATTAAATCTCTTTGGTACTTGATATATCTAAGTTTAAGATGAAATCAATATATTTTTTTTAAGTTTACATCATTTTCATTTTTATTTCATTTTTTATGGGAACGTCATGCTACATAACTTTACAAAACGTTACGCGTTACAACATATGTTTCATAAATGAAATAGATAAATATGAAAACGAATAAAATCAAGATTTACATTACACTTTGCCAATTGAAATGGAAAAGTCTATGATGGAATTGTGGTAATCGTGGAAACTGTAGAAATGAATTTATATGGAGTGCAAAGATGTATATAGACGTGAAATTATTCACGCCTAGTTCGAGAGCTCTACAACTTCTAGGAAAAGACCGTGTAAAAGATGAACTGCAACTTCCATACATTGAAGGAAAGAAATATCTTCAACGGTGGTCGTACTTTAAACTATTCCCTTTTCAAACTCTACACATTCACTAGCTTCAGTGGCTATATCCTCAAGTCCCGCACAACAATACCTTACCAAACTGTGTGAGAAGGAGAACAATATTCAACATGAAGCAGAATAATAAATGCTGTGGAGGCTGCATTGTGGACAGTTGGATTTCAAACAGGTTGATCCAACTACCTACAATGCAGCCGCGGAAGCATTTATTACTCTTCTGCATGTAAAATATTTTTTACCGTGTGAGAAAACGGATGTCACTGCCCTGTCACATGTCCACATAATTGTATTTTCACATTTAATGCTTGAAAATTTGAATTTCACAGTTTGGGCATTCATGGCTATATGCAGGGAATCTGCAAACAGGAGATCAATAGGAGCATAATTCTTGCCAACATTAAGGAGCTTCTTCGTGGGCAAAAAAATCTCAATACAATGAAATTATAATGTGAAGTGGGTCTTATAGATTATATTTTTTTATACTAAGAAGGTAATGATAGTAAAATTTATCTCACACATTAATCAGTAATGGATTTTATTGACTATCTATATTAACCAATTTGAATTCAGGAAAACATTGAGATCTATCTAGAATTGGATTATCCATAAGAAAAAGAAATGTGGTATGGTAAGGATTTGACAAAGATAATAAATTTAAAAGAATTACAATCTGCTTCACATGCTATCGACAGGCATGTTAATGCATTCTCATCATGCAGCTAGACCAAATTATATTCTGCGCAGATGAGCCTTTCATGTGTCGTTCTCTTCTGGTTATATACATGATATGTATTATCTATTTTCAGCCTTATTTCCTTTCAATAATTGGATCGTTAAGAATTGATCAAAATAATCAGTAGCTCTTGCAATTCCAAAAGAACCAATTGTTTGTTCCTCTTTAACGCGAACCATTTGTTAAATTGGTAAGAATTCATTTGTTAAATTGGAATTATCGAATCTAATATATTTTTTATTTTTTCATTTTATCTTGTTATGATTATGATTGTCATTTATAATATAGTATGCAATGTATGCAATTTCTAATATAGTTTGTAATGTATTTATCATAGATTAAAAATAATCTTGAGCAACAAATGCCACCGAGAGTAGGTATCACTAGACCCGTGCTTCTTCATCCAGGTCAACCAATGGCTTATCTAACGTCATTGAAACAACTCGACATGCCCCTAGCTACATACTAAGATATGCCTAGAAATCAACAGGTAATGCAATCTGATTGTTCTAGCCTTGATTTAAATATATAAACTTCCACTTAGTAAATGTCTTTGTCATAAGCATTCATATATTTTCTTTCTTTTAGATAATGTTTTCATCAATAATTTTGGATTTTTAAAGAGGCGGTGAATTGTTTATGTGACAATTTTTTTAATTTTCTGGAATGTTGTGGTGAAGCAGCCCCATTGGTATCTTGAGGCTTCCAAATACACACCTTATGGTCGACCTGGAAAAATCAACAATATGACACAAAATTTAGTCTCCAAGGTTGGTTTTGCACCCCAAACTGCAGTGAACGAATCTGCATCTATTTCCAGAGCAAGTTCTATTGTAGAAACAAATGAAGCCTTGGAGACATGGAGCAGTGACTGCTACAACAACACAAAAACAGAAGCAGATTCTTAGGGAGAGCTTGTTTCCTCTTGTTCAACATCATCAGGTCATTTGCGAGGCCTATAAAATTATTTTGTTCTCTACTTAAAAAAAAATGCTCTTTTAAACTCATAAAAAATATTTTGTTCTCTACTTCAAAAAAAAATCTCCTTTAAACTCATAAAATTGTGACTTTCTCTACTTCAAAAAAATTTTGGTTCCTAAGTAGAACCTAGACCATGATGATTAAGCTAAACACTAATGAAGTATTTGTTTACAGTTTGAAATTGCAGGTAAAATTATTGATATGATGTTAGAAATGGACAGTAATGAGTTGTTTCTTTGGTTGGATTCAAATGATTCCTTGGCTTCCAAGGTTCAGGAAGTTGTCCAAGTCCTAAATATGTCAAAGTCCAAGCTATAAACTCAAGACCCCTAAGCTAGGAATTTGGTGCATTGAGAGATTACAGTAAATTAAAAGTTTTGTAATTTGAACTTCTTTTTCGATAAGAAATTTATTCTGGATTTTTTAATATACATAAATGGTTGAGTGAGAATAAAAAATATTGAAGTTGAACTTTTGTACCTCAACATTCTTTTAGAATTTGTTTTTGGTATGATTAAGTATGTAGGTTATATTCAAGCTTTATTCCTTGATTAATTTTGTAATGGCAATGCATCTTAAAATTTGAAATTCTTATTTTTCTTTATACGAACCTCACATTGTGATTATTGGGTACCACATTGATAGCATTAATGCAGTGTAAAAGATTGACGTGTTATTGAATGGGTTATTTAATGGGGTAGTGCTTATAATGTTATTAGTTAGACACACTGAAATGCATTAGATCATGATTTATCATTGTTATTACGTTTTTTTAGTTTTAAGGAAACTATTAAAAAATGCAATTTGTAGATTTAATAATCTTATTTTTTTCAAGTGTATGTGTTAAAATGTGTCATCCAAGAATTATTGATATTTTATTTGTTATCCAAAATGCAAGACATGTTAGAAACTAATGATTATTCTTGGACATCAATTAAGGGTAACAATTCTAGCAAAAATACTATGGATTGCCTTGATATGTTTTGTGTTTCCTTTGGTTCCAACATTCAATGAGCCATAATTGAGTGCTACCCATAGAGGCAACAATGAAGGTCTTTATTTTTAACTCCCAAAATTGGTCTTGACTTCAATAGGGAAAAAATTTCAAGTTTCCTGGAATCCTCTTTCCTTTAAGGCCTCCTTCTGTGACCATGGTGAGGTGGTAGTTCATAGGGTGGACAAAATTTGATGAGTGAATCACTAAACCTCTCACATTGGCCACCAAATTTGAATTTTTCACTAAGGTGTTGTTCACCACACGTGTCTATAATTTATAAGTTATAGAAGGTATCTACAATTGCATTTAGACAATGTTCTTGGACAATAAGATATAGGACTTTGTCCATCAACAACTCATATGTATAAGAATTCCAATGGATGGGTATTAAAACACACAGACATATTTCATGTTTAGAATTGATTAGTTGTGACATTTTCCATAGTACCATCATTCCAACAACATGTTGTCTAGGTTTGGATTTCTTTAATAGACAAGAATATAGGGATATTTGGGATATAAAGCGATATTTTTTTTATAAATTTACAGCAGGCCATTAGACTTTCGATGTCTATGTAAAATGTGCTCGTCGAATATCCATCAAATATGACGGCTCGCATGCGTCAGTTTTTCGACTCTGTTGAAGTGAAAATCGTTGGAGTGGCCATTGGTTGTCCGACATCTATGTAAAAATTTGCTCATCGGACTTCTATCAAATCCGACAACCATGATGTACCTATAATGGCTCTAATTCGTCGGTTTTTTGACATCGGTGAAGTGAAAATCGTCGGAGTGGGCGTCAGTTATCCAACGTATATGTAAAAATTTGCTCATCGGACTTCCGTCAAATATGACAACCATGTTGTACCTCTGACGACTCTAATTCATTGGTTTTCTGACGTCTGTGAAGTGAAAATTGTCGGTGGACTCTGTCGGAGTTTCTACATCTATGAAGTGAAAATTGTCGGTGGACTCTGTCGGAGTTTCTACATCTATGAAGTGAACATCGTTGGATAGTTGAGTAACATTTTAAAATAGTACAGTGTCGGAGGTGCGACAGGGGGATATCAAAAATACGATGAGGCTATTACACTGTCGGATATCCGCCAAAATTCAATCAACGTTTAAAAAAATGGCTGATTGTCGAATGGTCGACAACAATATGTCGAAAATCAGACATCTATGCCATCGGATTTTGTGTCAAAAAATGCTAGTGCATGCACCATCTGCAAATTTGCCATTTCTTAAAAAACACCTTTTTAAATTGTTTATGGTAACATATATGGTTTCCCCTAAATAGGTAACATCAACGTACTCTTCTTGGTAATTCTTGTTCAACTTGTTTAGTTCACACATTATATTTTCATGTATATGTAAAAAACATTGTACTGAAAATATCATTTCCTCATCATACAATGGGTACTTCTTTTCATTTTTCCATAATTTCAATATGGGAGGCATTAATACAAGAAGTCTTTCAATGAATTGTCCCCTTGAGAGCCATCTAACTCCATGCATAAGTTCTTTTAGAGAAATAAGTTCACTATTTCTTTTAGTAGAATTGTGTACCCAAGAATATACCTTATTTTCCAATTTCTCAACAAATAACAAATCATGTATTCTTTTGAAATCATTTGATTATGCTAAATATTCATGATGAGCAATACAATGAACACCTACAATATTAGGATCATCTTTTTTCAAAAAAGTAACAAAACCATTTTCATTACCAACCATTGATGAAGCACCATCTATGGAAACTCCTATTAATATTTCAGTTGAAAGAACCCTTACTTCCATTAAACCATTCACTACATCATATGTTTTTTTCCTCTTCCATCACAAGCATTGATGAGCTTTAAAAACTGTAAAATTGGAGGCTTGAACACTTTTGAATCTAGAAATGTTGCATAAACTGCAATATGTTTCTCCAAACTACAATACATTCTTTCATCTAACATCAATAAAAAAATGGGTTATCCAACCTTCTTAAAATTTGTATATTTTCAAGATATTCAAGTATTCCGAAAAGAAATTACTTTCCATCCATATGATTTGTATATGATGTGTAGTATTTATTCTTTGGCATGTCTTGTGTTTTCAAGGACATTGCAAGCAAGCAAAGATATTCATATTTTTAAAGTGGTAAATCTCCTTGCAACATCCAATAAACTAATCTCAAAGTTGTGACGACTCTTTGCTTATTCCTATCATCAATTCATGTTATGTGTTTTGTAATAGGTTTTGGTTTTGTCTCATTTCCACATATCCATTTTTCTTGTGAAATTTTATGGATGCTTGAACTAGCATGAACAACAATTGAATCATGTTTCAAGGTAGAGAAACCAGTTCCAATTCCCCATGGTACAGTTTCCTTATGTGTTTCACAATACATTTCATTACTATTTTTCCTTCATTGTTTGCCTCTCTCAACCACTTATACTTATTTTTCCATTGCTCATGAAAATATGTTCTTACTTTCAGATTTATTTTCTTTTGAGTACTAGATTCTCCTCCTTGAAGTTCTTCGTCACATTCTTCATTATCCCCCAAAGTATCTAAGTCTTCATTCAAATCAAAATTACAATTCTCTATACTAGGTGTTGTACAGGAATAAACACCTTATAACCGAAGGTCTGGGGTTACCAACATACTCAAGAAACTTGCAGGCAATTGACTCTAGAATGCAGTAAAGGAAATAGGAGGATAGAAAAGACTCACCCGGTATACGACGATTGATCCTAGCTTGTCCTCTTCCACTCTGCTTCTCCTCTAAAGTCTTCAGGGATGCTTCTCCTTCACCTGTCAAGGGTCAATCTTCCAAATACAAGATGATTCATATATATATAAGCAGGTTAGATAAATCATATACTAAATGTTGAAACATAAATATTTATCAAACCACAATACATGAGATACATTCAAGACACATATGGAAGAAGGATTCTCTTTATTAACAATAATGAAAGAGTTCAGATTACAACCCAACGCTTGAGACAAGAACTCCTCTGTAGCCAAAGGATTCTGAGTTCCACTGCTCCAAAGACTTCTGTATAAACTCCACTAGCATATCTTTGCTCTCCGAGTGTATGTATCAAACACCCTCCCCAAGGCCTGTATTTATACTAGGTGAAATAAGGCAGTTTCAAAGGTTGAGGAGGTTGAGACAGTTAAGGTGATTAAGGTTAAGTGCTTAACTAATCTCAAGTAATCATGTGTTTTTATTTTTAATGTCAAACGGACATATACATGGGTATCAATACTGGAAACTCACGTATGACCCGTGAGTTGCTCTAAGGGTAACCCGTGTACACATCTGTACGCGACATGCAACAACTGATACTCGCGTACAACACGTGAGTTGCATATATAGAGAGTCACGTACATGACTTGACATAGCTAAAGGGTAAAAAATAACCAGCTGGATGGATGATGAATGAAATTCATAATAAGCCCATCTATAGTGTTTTGGGCAACCCTCAATCCAGAGATGTCCTTTTGTGTGCCAACATGAGGGATGTCGCCACTCAGACGGAGAGGTGCCATTCAGGTGGATAACAGATGCCCCCTAATGTGTGAGGTCAGAGGGAAATGATGGCCGAAATACATTATAATGTTTATCTTTGGAGAACTCAGAAATCCAATGGAGCAGAGAGAGTACCTGAAACAAATACATAGTAATGTCATATACAAAGTTACATCTGAGGATGCTATGTTCAATTTACTGGAACACTAGCCCCTTTACACTATTTGAATACATCATATGATACGGGTATAAAACCACGTATATTACAAAGGTGGATCGAAGCCACAATATACAATAATGATGAGTCTTCAAAGATCTGGAAGCTGTATATATGAATAAAACATAGTCTTGTGCAACTTAGTCCATAAGTGAGGAACTAAGGTCTTCATAAAGGATCCCAAAGAACCAATACAATCCAAGCCATGTGAATAAGGGTAAGCTGAAGTTGAACATGGAAAGGATTCAACAGTTTGTCAATCAATAGGTGATAATCAACAATTGAAGCAAAGGAATCCACCAATGATGAAAGTGAATCTTTAGGTACAAACTTCAAAACTCTAGGTCTTCGTCATCAAGAAGTACTGAAATAGAACCATGTTGTGATAAGGAAGGAAATAGATCCTCCAACGGATCACAAGAGTGACTAGGAACTGGGCAAAAGAAGGGAGACACAATAGATAACAGATATAACAATGATGGGATCAGGCTAAAGATCAGACATTGGGTAAAGTCCTTGAACAATGAGCACAACACAGAGATGACCCAAGGCAGCGTATAACTTATAGATAGAACAACTAGACTTATCTGTCATGTAGGAGACATGATCAGATTCCCCAGGTATAACGGAACTCTCTTAACTTCCATATAAGAAAAGGTGAACCTTTTTCGTACTTAGTCAGGGAGGTCCGAAAAAGGTTAAATTACCACCTACCCAACGCTCCTTTTAAAACAACATAAAATAGCTTGAGTTTTACGAGTGTGAAGGAAAGCAAGATCACTCGAAAAGATCCATTTGGTTACGAGAAATGGAGCTTACAACAATAAACTCGGTGCTTTGTTCTTAAGTATTTAACGAGCATGACAAAGACACAAAGTACACTCATTATCTTTTTCATGTTTGGATCCAGATCACGAAAAAGAGAAAACTAAGCTCAAACCGGGTGTTCCTTTTCCGTAAATTTAGTCCCTCGGGTCCGAAAAAATGATAAACCTATACCTGAGAATACTCTTCTCAATTCAAAAGAAAAGAGACTGATCCTTTCTCGTATTATTCCACATGGTCCGAGAAAGAGATAACCTACCACCAATGCGGATGCCCGTTCACATATTCTTAACGAGCTTGAACGGACGAGTTAACTCAGCATTCAAGTTTGTTTTGAAGGAGTCAGACCTGGGCCTAAAGAAACTCCATAAGGATGGGGAGTTCTATAAAGGGATAGCTTGTAAAAAGAGATTCAAAAGAAGCTCTATTTGGCGTGAAAAATAGCTAAGAGGATACCCCTGAACCTGAAACAATTGTGGCATGAGTACCAAAGGAGAACATAGGCTTATAAGAAGGATACTCATGAAAAGGGATCCTAGCCACAGAAGAACAATGGTAAAAACAAGGGACTAATGGCTTAGAATACCATAGTCCGTGGCAAAATGTTGAATGCTAAGGTTAATGTGGATTGAATAAAGATGCCAAAATGTATTGAAAATAACAAAACCACCCTATTGGAGCAACAACACTTTGTAAAAGTGACAAACCTGTTCCAAGGCATAAAGAAATATGGTATTAGTTGATTGACATTTCAAACTATAGAAAAAGACCCACTTTAAGAAATATAATTGCTATAAATAGTTGAAAAATCAAAACAAACTCACCATTTGAACTTTTGAGCCATAAAAAGCAAGTTTTACCTTCTACCTTTGTTTGATCATTGTGGACAATTGGACCGACGAAATCGAAATCTGCCAGTTGCAGGTAAGCCTACACCCTGAGCTCTTTATTTTGATCCAAGCAATTGTTAAGTTTTAGTCTGAATTCCATATTTAAAAGCATTCTGAACTGTAGCACGGCGCATATGCGGGTTGCTGATATGGAAACTCGCGTATACGCATTCTGTACGCGAGTTGTCTAACTAGACAGTTGCGTACAGTACACGACATGTCTAAATAGACAGTCGCATATACTGCGTGGAGGACAAAAGGTTAAATAGAGTCAAACAATTTTGAATTTTGATATGGAAATACTGAATCAAATTACTTGTGTTTGCTAGGTAAAAGATGGTTCTGGAATGGAGGGAAAGGGAGCACAAAATAATGGACCAAGCGGCGCTCCAAAGTGCGCCCACTATACAGGCATTGCGGACCAGTGGGCTACTGAAATTCTTTTGTACATCACCCATGCGGGCCAATGTCCGCATACTTGAGTTCATGGTAAATTATTGGGATCATGACTTGGGGATGTTCAACCTACAAGATGAAACCTTAGAGCTTACCACTGAAGACATATATTTCATTACCGGGTTGTCACGACGAGGAGCATCGGTGAACTTGGAGGGCACTGGTAGGGGCGGTGACCCCTTAAGTGTCCAAAAATATATAGATGTGTTATGTACACTGGGTACTCAAAAAAGAGGGACCTGCGTTCCATTTGTACATATCCAAGATTTTACTCTCCAGGTATTAGCTAGCACCATTGTGAGAATATCAGGATCCTCATCTTTACATTTGGCCACAAGGAACCAAATGAGGCTGGCAGTTGACTGTTTTCGAGGTGCTCTATATGATTGGTGTTCGGGAGTTGTCCCCATCATGAGGAGACAACTATCTGACTGCAAGAGAGGAAGGCAAAATAACTTTGGCTATGCAAGCATATTAGTGGCCTTCTTCTTCTTCGAGAGTGCCAGCATTGAGCCCTGCCATACCTCTACCAGTCAGATCTCCATTTCAGTCGAGGCTGAGTAGGTGGGGAGATATCTTCCTCCGTCAAGGAGGAGGAGACACAGTACACAACGTATATGATGATGACTTCTATACCTGGTGGGAACGACAGCTACCGGCACTGGAGCAGTTTCCATATGCCGGGATGGACTTCCGAGGTGACCCCGACCTTGTCCTCCCTCTGGGAGGAGCATGGGGAGAGGTAGGTAAGTAAGTTTTAATTTTTTATCATTTTTCAAATTTTTATGAATTTTAAAATGATAGATATATACATATGTACAAGTCTGAATCCTATAAATGTGCCAAAATGCAAATATTGGACCGGTCCGCCCTGAAGGCCACCCTTGCATGTTTGTTCGGCCTGTCATAGGAGAGGATCCAGGATTGATCAAGGTACTAAAGGGGAAGCTGGCCAAGTTGACCCAACGAGTACCTACCATGTGGATAGAGCATATCCCTACAGCCATGCAGGAGTTCGTAGTTGGGGTTCCACCGGTTTGGCTACGTCTTTTCAGACGAGTGCTTAGAGCAGTGCTCATATATATAGAGGCGGTGGAGGCTGCCGAAGCCGAGGAGGCTGAGGAAGCCAAAGTGCAGAGGGACCATGGGGACCAAGGAGGTCCTAGTGACCAGGGCGGTCCTGCGTAGATCTAGGACATTTTGATGGACTATGATCCACATTTTTGTACATTTTGTATATGACGGGATCTGAGGATCAGACTTGACCTATCTATGGACAGATATTTTACACATATATATATTGGTGTTTGTTGTCAGTTTATTTACAAGTGTTTTTCATATGTTTGCTATATATCTTTATAAAATGTGTGTGAGATGCCAATCTAAAATGTAATTAGCATATGCATCAGTCAATGAATTCTGATTTCGTGGAATATGATTGAATGTAATAACTTCAAAATGTCTTTCCAATAAACGAATTTGCATAAACTGACATAATAAGATAGGATTTCGTACCTGAAAAGCTCGATTGAGCTGGGAAACCACTAACTGAGAGTCCAAATGGACCTCAAGCTGGGTGATGCCACGTGACAAAGCATCCCATAGGAGCTCAATTACATCCCTATACTCAGCAACATTATTAGAAGCAGGACCTAAGCAAGCGCCTACCATGGCAACAAGCTGTCCTGAGGGAGAATAAATAACCCATGCTGCTGAAGCTAGGTTACAAGTATGAGGGCTGGCGCCATCAGCGAACCCTATATACGTTTCAGAAGACATCTGCAAAAACCAGCAGATAGTATAAAAAACCAAACTGACAACCTAATGTACATAAAAAATGCATACAATAAAAATACACAAAAAAGTGCTAGACCTAAGCGTAGTATTTTTTCAAGTAGAGCCCATTTCTAGGCTCAGGCAGCTTATTCCCATCAAAATCAACTAACTCATATGCGCCCTTACTCAATACTTTCGACACGACATAAGGTCCTAACCACATAGACTTGAATTTTCCTACCCCCAGAGGTTCTTTATCTTGGTCCCAAAGCAAGACAAGTTCCCCTTCAGAGAAAACCCTAGGTTTGAACGATTTATCATACTGAGTTTTGATCCTATTTTTATGACCCTGATTAGTGGTCAGCGCATCTCTACGTTGTTCGTCAAGGTGTTCTAAATGTACCAGGCATTCTTCAAGCTCAGTCATCTCAGGTAACACATGAATGGCTATCTTTAGAGACGGGATTTCACACTCAATCGGAGTAACTGCTTCCACTCCATGGACGAGTTGGAAAGGGGAGAAACACATAGCAGTCTTTACGTTGGTTCGGTAGGCCCAAAGAGTAGGATATAACATGATGTGCCAGTTAGATCGGGCTGCATCAATTGTACGTTTAAGGATAGTTTTGAAAGTCTTGTTGACAGCCTCGACCTGACCATTTGCTTGCGGATAGTACAGAGAAGAATGTTCTTGTCTGAATCCAAGCATGGTAGTCAGTTCCGTCATCATGTCATTTTGAAAATGACTACCATGGTCAATGACAATCACTTTGGGTATACCAAACCGTGCAATAATCTGATTGAATACAAAGAAAGCTGTTGTTTCCCCGTCGGCTTTGAAAGTAGGCATTGCCTTTTCCCATTTCGTAAAATAGTCAACAGTGACAATGATGTATTTATGTCCCCCAGCCGAGGCTAGGTTGCATGTCATGTAATCTATCCCCCATTTCATGAAGGGGCCTACCGAGACAGTGGGAAATAACGGAGCAAGATGTGACCGCATTTTCCTGGTGTAAAGCTGACATGGATGACAGCGCTTCACTGCTTCCACACAATCTTTAAAGATCGTGGGCCAGAAATAACCGGCGCACAATATCTTCTGGGCCGTTGCTAACCCAGATAAATGACCCCCACACACTCCGCTATGGGAATCATTCAGGACAATCTCCGCTTCCTCATGAGTAAGGAAACAATGCAAAACAAAATCTACCCCTCATCAATATCATGTATCTCCTATAATGAGTTAGTTCTTGGCATAAAGGCATAATTTACATCGTTCCTCTCTTGAGGAAGCTGCAGGGTACTTCAAATTCTGGAGATATATAAGAATATCTCCGTACCAAGGACCAGAGATGGATATCAGGAAGATGTATTCATCTAGGAATGAGTCATCTTCAACCACTACATATTCTTCAGTAGGAAATTCTGCTATAAGTTCAGCAAAAACTAAGGACTTCTTAGACTTAGCGGACTGAAAATCCAAGTCAAACTCTTGGAGAATGAATATCCATTTGTTAAATTTTTCCCCAACAATCCTTCAGGATAAAACATATTGGAACGGATTCACATCCGCCACTACTGTGGTGGTCCTCAGTAAAATGTAGTGACGTAACCTCTGCACAGCATAAACAGTTGCTAAGGCTAATTTCTCAACGTGGGAGTATCTAAGTTCAGGTCCGGCCAAAGCATGGCTAAGATAATAAACGACATGCTCTACAATCTTATCGTCTTCCTGGACTAGTACTACCCCAATGGTTGACTCTGACGCAGCCAGATATAATATAAAATCCCTAGAATAATCTGGTGGACGTAATAAGGGTGCCAACAGCAAATCTTTTTTCAATGCCTCGAACGCAAGTTGTGCGGTTTCATCCCATACAAATGGGGTGTCCTGTTTGAGCAGGCGCATGAAACCCTTGGTGATCTTGGCATAATTAACAATAAAACGTCGAAGAAAATTAGACTTTCTTTACAGGATTTGAAGTTGCATGAGAGAACGAGGAGGAGGCAGATTTACAATGGCCTTAACTTTCAATGGATCCACCTAGATGCCTCTACTAGAGATAATGAACCCAAGAAATCTTCCTGACTCGACGCAGAATACACACTTACGGGGATTCAAGCGGATTTTATAATGTCTGCATCTCTCAAATATCAACCGTAAATGATCTGGATGTTGGATCCTCTTACGAGAATGTGTGGGCAGATCATCAAGGTATGGTTCGACAATGGCTTTAATGTCATGGAAAGCAAAGTTCATAGCCCGTTGAAAGGTTGCCCCAGCATTTTTTAATCCAAAGGGCATTTTCTTATACGCAAATGTACCCCAAGGGCAAATGAAAGCAGTTTTATGTTGGTCTTCCCGTTTTATTTGAATTTGATTGTATCCGGAGAAACCATCCATAAACGAGAACACTTCACTTCCCGCACAAGCATCTATGACCTGGTCTATAAATGGTGTGGGATAGTTGTCCTTAGGACAGGATTTATTGAGGTCTCTAAAGTCTGTACAAATGCGGATATTCCCTTGCTTTTTATCAACAGGAACAGGGTTGGACACCCATTCAGTCCAAGCTATGGGATAAATAAAACCAGCTTTCAACAGCTTTTCAACTTCTGCCTTCACAACCGTCGCTTTGCGCGGGTTAACATGTCTTAACTTTTGTCGAACCTGCTTGGAATCAGGATATGTTCGTATTTCATGTTCAACAATCAATGGATCTATGCCTGACATATCCTCATATGACCAAGCAAAGACATCACAGAATTCCTTAAAAAGGGAAGTATAGATAGCAATCTCTTCTGGAGAGCAGTTTGCACCTATATATATGTTTTCCACGACATCAGGGTTTACAGAGATGTTAATAGGTATAGTGGCGGAAATATTTGCCATATTCCCCACGGCAAACATTCCTTCCCTAGGCAAGGGATTGATAGGTATATCAACATCTTCTGACAGTCTCAAGCGAAACTCTTGGTTTTCTATTCTGCTTAGTTCTAGAAGAAAATATGATCGATGATCATAGATCCTCACAAATCTTATCACGTCCACTCATGGCTTCCAGAATAGCTTCATCGGAAGGTAAAACCATGTCTAAACAATCTATAGAATGAGAAGAGTTTTTCTCCCATGCGAGCAAATAGACTTCTTCCAGATCGTCCGAGACCGTTAGAAGATCTGGAATGGGATCAATAGTGGCTTGAGTGATAGCTTGATACACCACCTCCACTGCCGATAAGGGCACTTCGGTTCGTAAGGGGTTGGGAGAACCCAAGGATCAGTCCTATCGACAACCGTAGCTATGGACTTACCCACACTAGTAGAACCAATATAATTAACCGGGGTTGGAAGATCAAATGTGCCCATCAATGATGTGTACATTCCAGCCCCCAAGATCTGTGCAGCAGGCTTGACCTGATCAACCAATGGCACAACAGACTCAGTAGACTCTAAACGACCTTTTCGGGTAAAATCAAGTTGGTCAATAGTAACCAACATGCCCTCATGTGGAAAAACCACTACACGAAAAACGGTCGACGCAATAGCGGAGATCGCATAAGTCTAGTTTCTTCCTAGAAGCAAATTGTAGTCCAAAGGAGCATCAATCACTTCTACTTCAACAGACACTGCTTTGTCTACCAACTTAATCTCAAAAGCAGACAAGATACCATGCAGACGGAAGGATCTTCCATTAAAAGTAGTAAGTAAAGTGTTTGATGGGACCAGCTCTGGGGATCCAAGAGCTTTCCAACAGGCCATGGACATAACACATGTAGAGGCCCCCTCATCAACAACTGCCCTTCCAATGGTCTTACCACCATGGACGACATCTATTGATAGGGATACATGGTAAGGCAGGCAAATTTTAACATCAGATAAATGAAATTTCGCCATGAGACTCGAAGAGTCCATGCTGCCTAAAGCTGCTAAGAGGGCACCCCGCTGAGCGGGACAACTCTGTAACACCTCTAAAGCTGACATTGCACACGGGATTTGAGCTAAATATTCAACCACGGAGTAGTTTGAAGTATCCCTAACATTTCAGTTATGCAAAGTCTCCTTGAACACACCTTTGGGTATCTTCGGCATTATTTCAACAGGTTTCTCTATTGTGAGAGGGTTGGAAGTTTCACCTACAGCTTTACCCTTCTGAGGAGTCTCTTTCTCATAATTTGTGTTCCTTGTCTGCAACAAAGTCGAAGATCAAACCATGCTGATATAGTTTGGGTCAGGGGCCGTTTGAGTGCTCCCTGCTACGTTAGAAACTGAAGCAGAGTTCTGTCCTTGGGGAAAAGGATTCTTCAGGACGGCCGGTTGTTGAGATTTACGCAGCTTCTGGGATTGATCCATAAGGGGACAAAGGTGAGTAAGGTGGTCCTCATGGCACAACTTACACGGGATCTTGACCTTCTTCTTTTCTTTCTTGCCCCCATCAGCATTGTTCATGGGATTTTGCTTGTTTTGGTTTCCCTCTCCCTTCTTACCTTTCTTTTTCTTCCCACCGGGTTGCTGATTTCCCTTCTGAGAGGTTTGTGCAAAAACATTTGCACTCTGGGGGGAGGGGGCAGCCTTTGCTGCCTCCGCCGTAGACTGCTTGACGGACAACTGATGAAGTTGCTTAGCTAAATATTCTATGATGGAAGAGTTAACAGACCCAACCACACCATCGGCATGGGGTCCAGGCTTAGGCTTCTCTACATCGTGCGTAGGCCTCGGTGCCTTAGGGATAATCTCATATAAGATCCCAGATTGTGAATAAATCAAATCTAGTTGATGGGCCCTGAGAATGGCTTCTTCTTCATTCGTCACTTCTGAGGTGGATACGTCCTTAGATATGTAGGGCAATAGGGATTTAAGGAACCACTCTAAAAGGAACTCAGGGGGGATAGTGGCTTTTATAAGGCTTTTTCGCCTTCTCCACTCTGTGATATGATCCAAAATGTGGGTAGCCTTGTTTTGCCTAAAAGTAGACAACAAGTCCGTTCTGAAATCATATCGGACCGAAAGCTGAAAGTGGCTAAGAAATGCACTAGCCAAGTCCCAGAAACTACTAAAAGCAGCAGAAGGCAATTCAATATACCATTTTTCCGCAGTACCCGTTAAGGTTCTCCGGAACAGCCTCAACCTAACTGAATCTTCATTCAGCAAATTCGAAGAATAGCATAAATGGAAAGTGGTGGCATGAGCCCCAGGATCTTCAAGGATTTACCTAAAGAAAGGTCCACTACGTATGAATTTAAAAACTTGTGGGAAGTTTACACTTCCTAGCCCACAAGTCTAGCCTAAGCTAGTAGGTGAAAGACCCCTAAAAACAAAACTTACTAGTAAATTTTATTTATGCGTTCATTTTAAAGGGTTGTTTCTTACTCAGAAGGAAATGGAGTGATGTACTTATGGTGTTTTTGACTCAATAAGAAATAAATGAAAATAAAGGTGTATTTTTCAAAGCAAATTACCATTATTAAAGCAAATTTTTTTTGTTGTTGTAAATATATATTGATGAACTGAATGCAAACG
This sequence comes from Pseudotsuga menziesii, assembly GCA_001517045.1. Taxonomy (NCBI): domain Eukaryota; kingdom Viridiplantae; phylum Streptophyta; class Pinopsida; order Pinales; family Pinaceae; genus Pseudotsuga; species Pseudotsuga menziesii. The sequence goes on from LPNX010348552.1 coordinate 33,818, forward strand.
ATAAAAGAAACTAAGCCTATGTTTTTTGTAGCTTTTGAGATTATATTTTTAAACTGAAATGAACACTACTTATGCAAAAGCAAAATGCAAAATCTTGACAATGTTTTCTTTTCACTTTTAAAAATACTCAACTTCTACAATGCACTTAAAATGCACTATACTTGAGTAAACTTGGATCTAATAAACTGTATAAAACCAACAAACTGAAGTAAAACAGGCTAACGGAACCAAGAAACAACCAACAAGGGAAGGCTAGGAACCCTAGCTTGGGTGCACACAATGACAAAAATCACTGTAAACTTATAAAGGCAAGTGACAAACCAACCGATATCGAAAGACAGACTGGAAAAACAAAGACCAAGACCTTGATGACTGATCTGGACAAAGACACTTCACCCTATAACCCAAACAGGCCAAGCTACTTCAGCATGCAAACAGAAAATAATCCAAGCAAAAGAAACCCAAGAGCTTTCAAAAAATCACAAAGTGTGGTCACCAAAGGCTTTCAGACAAACAACACAATATTCATGAATAAAATCAACTGACAAACAGGAATTACACAGAGAGGGACAAGCAAACACTAACTTAAAAAATCCCTATTTCCAGGCTTGTACGTGACTGTATAGAAGGGCAACCCACGTACTGTACGCGACTGTCCAGGAGAGCAACCCACATATGCATGCCTCTATAAGCGACTGTGCAGAAGAGTAACCCGCGTACAGGTACAAATTTTTTCTCAAAAACTAAGAAAATCCACAATACTTTCAAACACTGTGACAAGTATGAACCAGGATACAAGACCACACACAAACTTCAATGCAAAGACTGGTCAGGGGTGACAGAAACAACCTACAGCAGTCTGGGCTCCCCAGTGGAGTCGCCAATTCTGTTGTACAGGAATAAACACCTTATAATCGAAGGTCTGGGGTTACCAACATACTCAAGAAACTTGCAGGAAATTGACTCTAGAATGTAGTAAAGGAAATAGGAGGATAGAAAACACTCACCCGGTATACGACGGTTGATCCTAGCTTGTCCTCTTCCGCTCTGCTTCTCCTCTAAAGTCTTCAGGGATGCTTCTCCTTCACTTGTCAAGGGTCAATCTTCCAAATACAAGATGATTCATATATATATAAGCAGGTTAGATAAATCATATACAGAATGCTTAAACATAAATATTTATCAAACCACAATACATGAGATACATTCAAGACACATATGGAAGAAGGATTCTCTTTATTAACAATAATGAAAGAGTTCAGATTACAACCCAACGCCTGAGACAAGGACTCCTCTGCAGCCAAAGGATTCTGAGTTCCACTGCTCCAAATACTTCTATATAAACTCCACCACCATAACTTTGCTCTCCAAGTGTATGTATCAAACACCCTCCCCAAGGCCTGTATTTATACTAGGTGAAATAAGGCAGTTTCAAAGGTTGAGGAGGTTGAGACAATTAAGGTGATTAAGGTTAAGTGCTTAACTAATCTCAAGTAATCGCGTGTTTTTATTTTTAATGTCAAAGGGACATATACGCGGGTATCAATACTGGCAACTCGTGTATGACCTGTGAGTTGCTCTAAGGGTAACCCGTGTACACATCTATACACGACATGCAACAACCGATACTCGCGTACAACACGTGAGTTGCATATATAGAGAGTCGTGTACATGACTTGACATAGCTAAAGGGTAAAAAATAACCAGCAGGATGGATGATGAATGTAGTTCATAATAAGCCCATCTATAGTGTTTTGGGCAACCCTCAATCCATAGATGTCCTTTTGTGTGCTAACATGAGGGATGTCGGCACTCGGACGGAGAGGTGCCATTCAGGTGGATAACACTAGGCGATGGAACTTGTGATCTCGACGGCCATCCAAATAAATTTTTTTGATATAAGACTAGTTATTTTTTCTTTGGGACATTTTTTGATGTAATACCTATATAATAAAAAGGATGTAATTAGATATTGTACAAATTCCCAAAAATATATCCCCTCACTAAAGTGACAGTCTAACACTATTAACAAGTGAAATTAAAATTATTCTATCACAATAATGCTTTATTATCATAACTCAAGGCTACATTAGCAAGATTAATATATATTGGGGTATACATAGTTAGATTTGCAACTATGTAATCGTATTGTCTTTATAAATGTGGTTGGATGGAATTTTGTAATTGGAAATGGACGTACAAAATCACATGAATTTATTTAATGTACCTCATCCTTTGAAATTTATGGGTTCTCTCTATCTTCCTCTATCACTTATCTATCTTTCCCCCACCCTTTTATCCTTGAGTCTTGCTAAAGTTAGGCTATTTTAAATTAACTAGTGACATAGTATAATTGGTGGGTTGTGGACAATAAAGAAAAACTACCAGGAAATATTTATCTAGTGTTGAGGTTAGAAAAAATATCATTTATGCATCTTATCTCCAACATTATTTTTTAGAATGTCATATATAATTACAATATTTACAAAACAAAACCTTCTCCTTTGACTAATGTTATGATATTATTTGAAATGTTTATAATCATCCCTTTTCTATGTGATAACACTAAATGAATTCTTTTGCGATTCTCAATGTTCTTCTTCCTTCATGAAAAAATCATACTATTAGTTCATTATGGAGCTTACTCCAATCCTAACTGCCATTTCCTAAATATAAGTACCAACCAAGTGGTCTTGACTAGGTTATTTAGAAGCAACTAGGTGTAGACAAAGTAGTTATGACTAACACAGTAGGACCACCTTACATGATCAAATATGAGAAATTCAACCTTATTTTATGGAATATTGGTGATACACTCAAGTAGAATATAAGTATAAATAGATGATCCTAGGTTGATAATTAAAAAGAAAGTGAAGAGAGTATATGTTGAATTGTGTCTATGATGGATAACTTCGCCCAGATCCTTCAACGACTTCCCACTGGCAATGCATCTGCATCTAGCAGCCACTCTGGAGATGCAACCCCTTTTAACGTACAAGTAAACTTCGACATTCCCATATTTGATGGTTGAATAGATGTAGACACCGTAGATAAATGGTTGAATCTATTAGAAGGATATTTCTTGGTTCATGACTTTTCTGACCGAGAAAATATTACTTTTTCTCTACTCAAAGCCGCCCCCCATGTCAAGCACTGGTGGGAAACCTACTATGAGAGAAAGGATGAGGAGGAACCCTCTCTGTTCTCAGCTGTACCCACTTGGAATTCTTTTTGAGATGCCATAAAGGGACAATATTATCCGATGGGGAGCTATGAGGATAAGTACATCCAATGGACTACGCTGCAGTAGCAAAGAGATCAAGATGTGCTTGAGCTTACGAATCTGTTCCATACCCTGCACACCAAGCTGGGTATCAAAGATTCAGAGAAACATTTGGTACTAAAGTACCGTAGTTTTCTGCAAAGATACCTTCAAGAGGAAATGGAGTTCCTCGACATCTCCTCACTTGGTACGGCATATCGGTATGCTACCAAAATTGAGCAAGGGAAAGGTGCCCCCAAACTGCAAAACCAAGCGAGACTTTGGATCTGCAAATCAGAAGCAAGGGAAAGGTGCCCCCAAACCGCAAAACCAAGGACACAGCCAAGGCACGGTGACTCAAGAAAACTTGCCAAAGCCGTAAGCAAAGAGCAACACTGCAAAGCCGAATAAGGAAGTGGGAAAGTGATGTGAGTTCCATAAGAGCCCCACTCACAACAAAAGTGAGTGTCGGGCTAAGCAGTCACTGGTGGCTAATATAAAGGATTCTGAACCAGATGCATACTCTGACACTGAATCTGAACCCGAGAAGGGGAATGACAGAGGGAAGAAGATTATCGATGCAGAGCCCAACGCCACCATTGCCACCACAAAGATCCAAAAGGAAGAACCAGGAGATTCAGAGGAGGAGGAGCATCTTTTCCACTCCCAGATGTGGGTAAAGGGTTCCCCGCTATAGTTCATCGTCGACAGTGGGAGCCACAAGAACTTGATTTCAGCAGAGGTTGTGAAGCGGTTGGGTTTGCCGACCACAGCACACCTGCGGTCGTACACCATCGGGTGGCTTCACCAAGGACGAGATCTTTGCATCAGCCAGCAGTGCCGCCTTCCCTACAGCATCAAGCCCTTCGCCGATGAGGTATTATGTGATATTGATCCTCTTGATGTTTGTGATGTATTATTAGGTCAACCATACTTATGGAAGCGACATGTTGTGTATGAGTCCCGGCCTCGCGCTGTTATTATTACGTTGGGAAATAATTTGTACAGGACACCAGAGGTACCACCCCCTACCACTATCTCTTTGGTTACTGCAAAACAATGCAGTAAGCTCATTTCCAAAACCGAGAAGTTTTTTTTCTTAATGATCCACCCTTAGGGCAGGAAGAAGATCGTGGCCACAACCTCGAGACAAGACCCCTCTGCACGACGACAAAAAATGGACAAGGTCATGGAGGAGTATTGGGACATATTCACCTCACCCACTAGGGTGCCTCTCCACTATCAGGTCAAGCACCCCATCGATCTAACCCCAGGTGCGCCGCTGCCCAATGGACCAATCTATCGCCGCTCTGTTATGAAGAATGATGAAATAAAGAGGCAAATTCAGGAGCTGCTGCAGAAGGGTCACATTCGGCCAAGTTCATCACCCTGTGGGAGCCCGATCGTGTTGGTACAGAAAAAGGATGGGACTTGGAGACTCTGTATTGAGTCTTGGGCGCTGAACAAGATCACTGTCCGGAATAGGTACCTGATCCCATGGATTGATGACCACCTGGACCAACTTAAAGGGGCAAAATATTTTAGCAAGATCGACTTAAATTCTGGGTATCACCGGGTACCGATCGATCCGACCAATGTGTGGAACACTACCTTCAAAGCCAAGGAGGGCCTTTTCGAATGGTTGGTCATGCCTTTCGGGTTGATGAATGCTCTTGCAACCTTCATGAGACTGATGGATGACATCTTGTGCCCATTCACCAACTCATTTGTAGTAGTGTACTTGGATGACATCCTGATCTTCAGCCAGACTTGGGAAGAGCACCCCCACCACATCCGACAGGTCCTCCAAACATTGTGGCAGCACAAGTTGTGTGCCAATTTGGACAAGTGCACTTTTGGCATGACCCAGGTTTAGTATATGGGATACATTATTGATGACTATGGCGTACATGTGGATTCAACCAAGATCCAAGTCATTCGGGATTGGCCAGCCTCAACTACTCTAACAGAGCTTCGCAGCTTTTTGGGCCTTGCTAATTTCTACCACAGGTTCGTGTTGGGATTCTCTCATATCACTTGGACCTTGAGTCAGGTCACCAAGGGAGGAGCGAAAGCAAAATTCTTTTGGTCAGAAACTCAGCAGAAGGCTTTTACATAATTGAAACATCGCCTCTGTTGTGCCCCAGTGCTCACGTTACCAGACTTGCAACAACCATTTGAGATCGAGACAGATGCCTCTGATGATGCCATTGGGACAGTCCTTACTCAACAAGGGCATCTAGTGGCATATCACAGTGAGACATTGTCAGACACAGTCCACAAATATCCCACTTATGACAAAGAGATGTATTCCATTATACAGGCTTGCCGGCAATGGAAGCATTACATTTTGGGGAAGGAAACGATCATCCACACAGACCACCGACCCCTACAGTTCATGCAAACACAAGGGAAGTTACAGAACGATCGCCATCAGAAGTGGTCCACATATCTACAACAGTTTCATTTGAACATCAAGTATAAGAAGGGAAGCACCAATAATGTTGCAGATTGCCTCAGCCAACCACCAATCGTGGCGATAACGACCGTGCTCAACTCTTGTGGGCACAAGACTTCTGATTGTCTGCTTCTCTACAAGAGCGATCCAGAATTCAGCCACACATACCGGATGCTCTTGGAGGGAAACCGAGTTCCAAAATTTCACCTCCAGGATGTACTACTGTGTCACATGGGACACCTTTGTGTTCCTTCAAGCGAGCGTGACAAGATAATTTGGGAAGCACACTACAGTCGGGTCGTTGGGCATTTCGGGGTCGAGAAAATAGTGGCAGTACTGCAGAAGTATTTCTATTGGCTGAACCTTTGACAAGATGTCAGGAAGTACATCTGATCCTGCACTGCCTGCGCCATTGCCAAACCATCCATCAAGAAGCAAGGCCTCTATACTCCGTTGCCTACCCCTAGTCGACCTTGGGAATCCATCTCCATGGATTACATGTCAGGCCTTCCTTCTACTAAGCATGGCAACGACTGTGTGTTTGTGTTCACTGACAGATTCTTAAAGATGGCCATAATGGTGGCCTGCAAGAAGAATATCACAGCAGAAGCCATTGCTAAACTCTTCTTTGAAAAAGTGTGGGTACACTTTGGTATCCCACAGTCTATAATCTCAGACCGGAACAGCAGGTTCCTTAGTACATTTTGGTCTAGCCTATGGTCAATACTAGACACCAAGCTCGCAAAGTCCACAGCTTTCCATCCCCAGACTGATGGCCAGACAAAGGTCATCAACAGGATGATCGTACACATTTTACGCATGTACAACTCAAAGCATCCACACACATGGGATGAGAGCCTCCCCTATGTACAACAAAGCTATAACCGGGCCTTCCACAGCTCAACCAACCACAACCCATTTCAAGTGGGCTTGGGATTCCAGCCACTATGTCCCATTGACATAGCCATGCCATTTGCAGCTACTCAGGCTAATTCAGTTCATATCCAGTCTGAAGTTTCCAAGGCAAACAGCTTCATTGAGCGCATTCAGCACATTCGCCAACAATTTCATGACATATTGGACAGATCCAATGCTAAGTACAAGCAGCGACATGATCAGCATCGGGTGCAACACAACTTCCAGGTGGGCGACAAAGTGTGGCTACATTTACAGAAGGAGCGCCTCGCTGGACCCCACCGCAAGCTTCGCTCGCTCCGATATGGGCCATACACCATCACCAAGGCTGTCAGGGACAATGCCTTCGAGCTCAGTATTCCACCATTCCTTGGTCTGCACCCAGTGTTCAATGTGGACCACCTTCGGCCCTACTTTCCACCTCTACTGGACACATCAGATGTGGAAGAACAACTCACACCAACAGAGTTAAACCTCGACTACATGGAACAAGCCACAACTGATCAGATTATGGACACACAGATCAAGAACACTCACAAGCAGAAGATCCAGCTATATCGAGTTTTCAAAGCAGGCCAACTCCTTCACCAGGGAAAGTGGCTCACCGGGGACCAAGTTCAACAGAAGTTTCCTCATCTCATGGAGGAACTCAACGCAATAGGGACCATTGCTTCCTAAGGGGGGAGGAATGATCCAGGAGGATATTGGTGGTCACCCACCTATTCCTCTTGGACCCCCACCACTGTTTCTTTGAGTTTTCCAATTTCCTTAATTGTAGCACAATTTACTATTTTTGGCAATTTTCGGGTCCTAAACTTTCGGAGCCGTTTTGAGGCCCTAAATGACGTTTTTTTGGCATCGAATGGTCGGGCAAATATGAATCCATTTCAGACTCAAGATTTGTGGTTTATGGATGTAGTCCTTAAACAGATCTTTCTAACAATGTATCATGCGCGTCAAACGGAGGTAGTATGCTAAAGTTATGACCCAGGGAAATTGATGTACCAAGTTACCCAACGGGGCCCACATTAAAGCGTTTCACCTCCTAGGGTTAGATTTTTTGATGTGTAGGGTTTCCATTATTTCTCAATAATATATAGGGCTTCGAGCCTCATTGTAACACAGAGTTCAGAGGAATGTAGCCGGCACATCTCCTCTCAGAGATAAGCTACCAGCACTCTAGCTAGTTTATTTCCATTCTGTATGTAAACAAGTTTCAGTTATTGATTAATGAAATGAAGTGTTATTTCCACTGCATATTTGTTTCTATGGTTATTTGTGTATTTTGTTGCATTCCTGCATAAATCCGGATCAGGTTAGGGCATTAAAGCTGATGGGATGAAGCATTTACTTCTACCCGTTGTTCTTGCCACTCACACATGCGAAATGGAAGAAGACCAATTTATCTTACCGAGAGGAGGTTAGAGCACCCTCCATGAAGTCAGAATACACAGTAAGGTATGCGACGAGGTTTTTGCTCCTAAGCTATCAGGTCTTATAAATTCATTTCCTTTGTGTTCGCTGGGGGAGATAACATATATGGAGTCAGAGAAGCACAAGGAGAAAGGGTGGTTAGCAGGTATTAACAACATCAAGGATGAGATTGTAGATTTCAAAATTCACTCAAGGAAGGTTTATGAGGCGGTCTGTAGCGGACTCATGCAAAACCGGGAGATCTCTACATATGCGGGGTATGCTTTAAGCAAGTTATCTTGTCAAGATTCATGGATAGGGGCATCAAGGAACTTATGGGAAAGGTTGATAGAATTGATGAAGATGTGCAAAAAATGGTAAACATGACACAATGTAGCCATTGCCAAAAGACAATAGTTAACGGAGTGCAACCAATTGAAGAAACTGTGTCAGTCTCAAAGTCTTTTCCAGGCATGGAAGGCAAGAAAAACAAGAAGTCTTATTATCTCAGGTTTCTTTTTGCGGATTTTTTTTTTTGTATATTGTTAAACTCTCGGTTTACAAAGGTTTACCACTCCTCTAGTATGGTGAATTCTAGGAAGAAATCCAAAAACTATTGTAAAGATATAGTAATTTTAGTTATGATTTTTTCAATCATAGTGAAAGCATATTTCAAACCGACTCTTAGCTTATGTTTTAAATAGTTGTGAACAACATTTTTTATACAATAAAAATCTCTTCAATTTTTATTAGAAAAAAAGAAAAAAAAATTATTTAAAAAAAAATATCAACAACCATAATGGCATACAACTTATTATAGAAGCAAATTGAACCAACCATTATTGTACTCCTAACTTACCTAATAACGTTGTACCATATGTTTCCCTTTTCAATGGGAAACACGATTTCAAAGTCACCTTTTTGAAAAGTAAATAAACAAGAGCCACGTAGTGGCAATGTCCCCGACATTGCCCCCTTCTTTATTTGTAGAAAGTTTTAGCGAGGAGGAATTTGGTTGGAGTTAAGAACAATTGATGGATAATTCTTAGACTTGTGTTCTTTAGACAATTAAGCTTCAAGAAAAAAACTCTATATTTATATTTATATAGATACAATAATTTCACCATTTGTTTCTCTTTAACATGAAATACTATAAAAAAAATACAACAATTTGATTAACATGAAATACTACACCATCACAATTATCATAATACAAGTTGTAAATATGGTATCAACAACAAATGTAGTGACAGACAAGTTGGAAGTATAAAAATTTAAAATATAGTTTTAAATTTTAAAAATGGGCTCTTTAATTTTTATATACAAATTTTACTTTTAAATATGATTTTTTTAGTGTTTTACTTAAAGGATGAAAGGTCATATTCCTTACCATAAACATTAAGAAACCAACATTTTTAATACATTTGTTTCATAACATGCAAATTTTGATGCACGTGATATTCCTTACTAAAAAACATAAAATGTATTTGAATTAATATATAACACGGATCGCACGTGGGACGACACCAACCTTTAACATGGTTGGATATTTTTGGTATCCCCCTAGATTCGAATTGGTGACCTTTTAGCTTAGGGTGTGTCTTAACCATACCCAACCACCAAGTGTTTTACATCTCACCCATAAGTGATGGTATTTAATTAAAAAACATATAAGTTAGATTTAATTTAAGTTTTAAGTAGAAAAGTGTTATTTTTTACTAACATCAATTTTTATTTAAAAAATATTAATCTTAAATTATATTTGGATTTGAAATTTAAAATAATAATTTTCATTCCAAAATTTATCATAAAATTAAAAAAATCAAATAAATATAAAAATTATTATGATTACTTGAACGTCCCTTGGAATCCATTTCATACTAGTGGGCTGGGAATACTATCATACTATGATGATTCTGGATCATATATTAGTCGCTTGGAGTGCTATCATACTTTCGGCTAGGAGTACTATCGAAACGCTAATGCTATCGTCCTAAGGGTTTAAGTTATCAATATGGCTCCATCCACATATATATGTAAATCTCTCTCTCTCTCTCTCTCTCTCTCTCTCTCTCTCTCTCTCGCTATATATATATATATATATATATATATATATATATATATATATCCTATTCTCTCCATACCTACTTGTTATTGTATTCCGGTGTCTTCAAAGACTCCACATTGCTTGAGACGGGCCCACCACCACATCTTTTAGCACTACCCTAAGCCGTCAGGAGAGCCTATAGTCTCATCGTCTTCTGTGTTTTCATGGGTAGGGAGACCATGCATATAAATGTTTATCGAATCTCTCATTGAATTATATAATCTTGTAAAATCTTTGCAGATCTTTCACTAAATTATAAAACCTTATAAAACGTTTACAAATATTCACTAAATTATAAAACCTTGTCATGCCTTAAATAATATTTCACTAAATTATAAAATATATAGTAATAGGGAAACCCATCAAAAATAGTAATAGGAGATAAATCACTCTAACTATCACATTACATAGAAATTCACCATACTATAGGAATATTCTTGGAAAACAACAATGAAATTACCCATCCAAAAAATAGTAATAGGAGATAAATCACTCTAACTATCACATTACATAGAAATTCACCATACTATAGGAATATTCTTGGAAAACAACAATGAAATTACCTTGGAAAATATAATTAATAATAAGACAAGGGCCCCCCAATAACTTGATCCTCATTTACGTCTCCATGCTATTACAAGGATCCGCCAACAACTTATTTATGCACACACCGTACTAAATTAGAGAGTTAAAAACTCTAAATGTGTATTGTATATTCCAATGTGCTTAGAACTGTTCTAAAAAATAATTGTGAGTGTATATGGAATGCAAATGTGTATTCCAAGTTGGTCAACAAATTTTTATTTAACCAAATATTATCCACATGCTTCCAGAATTAATTAAGGCTCAACCCCACTATGCATCATATATTTCCATGCAAAAGTAAAAAAATGTAGGTTACTTAGAATATGGTGATGTCAAGACATTGGTTCAAGTCTTTAAATCGATGAAAGGAAGGCTGAAAAAATATGACAATTCTAGCAACATTATATAAATTGTAAATCTTATTTAAAAATCTATCTTAAATAACAACCTTAGCTATCAAAATTGTTATTACTTGAAATTAATTTTGAAGATTAAACACTTTTGTGATCTTTTTCATTTGAATCTTAGAACATTTTTATCATTTGAATGAGCAGTTGTATTTATTTATTTATAAGGTTAGATGTTATAAGAATCTTTGCACAGCTAATTATGATTTTAATGAACCAATGGGTAAGGTACTTACAAATTTGTCATTTTCTATAACTTTAATTTATAAAATATTCAAAAACACCAACTGATTCATTGTATCATTTAAAATAGATTTATAGTTTAAATGAAGTGATTCTTCTTCATACTTAAGTTTAAAATAAATTTATATTTGAAATATAAATACACATTTATCTATATTTAAAATATAAACACACATTAATCTATATATATTAAGATTGATTTGTGTTCATTAGCCAAATGATATCTCCATCAGCCATACAGTGATAATGTCTCCGGAATGCAAACCACCAAAATATACCTTACTCTTTACCCGTAGTTGTTAGAATTTTAAATGTACTATCTCAAGGAAATAGGAATTTTGTTAACAACCATTCCCAATTTTTTTTGGTCTCTTACTCCTTATTGGTAGTTGTAAGGAATTTTAAATGTACTGTCTCAAGGAAATAGGAATGTTGTTAACAATGTTCCCAAATTTTATTTTTTTTGGTCAAAACTGTCAGAGTTTCCTAAAATACAGGAATTTCCTAAAAGACAAGAACAACACTACATAATGTTTTATTAAATTAAGTTGTATAAAATGACAAATGTACTATTAATTTACTAAGTTAAGTTTTTGTTTTTTTAATCTATTAATATTTTTTAATTGTTTTAATAATCTAAATTTAATATCAAATGTCTTTGAATCATTATTATTAAAACTAAAATGAACCAGTCGTATAGTTGAAAGTGAGGTGTATTTTGATTTAATGGACTCAAAAATAAAAACACACGAGTTAGATGAATCTAGTATCATCACGGACGTGAGACCTTCAAATTATTTGGAGAAAATTTTAGATAGATAATTTAGATCTATCTCAAGGTCAAACGTATCGGTATGGGACTCTTCAATGGTCTTGATCCTCTTCGGCTGGACCTAGCGTCCCTCGGCATTCTAGATCAGTCCTTTGTTTGTGTCTTGCCACCAGAAGGGAGGAACCAGGTGGTGTTACTTCATGAAATCACAGGACTTGTTCACCAGAGCCAGATCACGACGCAACTACCGATAGAAGCGTTCCCCACGCCCATGGTATCCATCCAGGAGATGTAGATGGGCCTCCATATTATGAAAGCACGACAGATCGTTCGTGGGCTTTAGGAATGGAGAATGCGTGTGATCAAGAGCCAACTCCACACCTACATGACAGTAACTCCACGGAAGCTTATCGATCCACTGCTTCATTATCTTAGACTTTTTCATTGAATAGAATCCCTGGGACCTTCGAAACGCCATCGTGCACATTCACCACTTTCAGAAACTCGCACCGATCCTTGAATGCAGCATTTCCAACCCTGGGCCAATATTTCCAATTTTTGTAGAGCTAATTATAATTTTAATGAATTTTAAATTTTAACAACTATGAGTAAGGGGTAAGGTATATTTTGGTGCTTTGCATTCCGGAGACACCATCACTGTATGGTTGATGGAGAGATCAATCGTATCGTTTGGCTGATAGACACAAATCAATCTTAATATATATATAGATTAATGTGTGTTTATATTTCAAATAGAGATGAATGTGTATTTTTATTTCAAATATAAATCTATTTTAAACTGAAGAGTGAAGTATCAAGAAGAATCACCTTTTTAAAACTATAAATCTATTTTAAATGATGCAATGAATTAGTTGAATTAGTTGATACTTTAAAATATTTTATAAATTAAAGTTATAGAAAATGACAATTTTTTTTAAGAATTCAATTTTTTTTTAATTTTTTTTATCTGATAGAATAGTTAAATATCCATTTCGATTTGAAGTTATTATACTTTTCATTTCAATTACTAACCCTAAACCAGATAATTATTGCGAACCCACTATAATTGACCCTGTTGAGCATATGACAAGCTCTCATAAGATGGTTGATTCCACGAGTTACTAGGAATATTGGCCCAACACTAGAAGAGCTTCCGCTACCGTTCCATTCACATACCTCCGCTGTGAAATTTGTGTAGGAAGCCACAAATGGTGCGTAATACCAATTGATTTTCACCTTCTCACCTTCGGTTGCTTAGCTATCTCCATTCCATATGCTCGAGTACACTCTCATCGCTTGCTGGTTAAAGTATCTCACACTTATGTCTTCATTGTTTTCAAATATTCTGATTGGTAGCCCATGTACAAACAGAGACATCAGATTTAATTAGCATAGTCAATAGTGGTTAGTGAAAATAAATGCCACAAATAAGTTATTTGGTTACTTGTTTTACCTTACTTATATTTAAACTAGTTGTATAGTATAACAATAATTTGAATAATACATTTGTTTTTGTATTCTTATGTATTCTAAGTAGTTGTATAGTATAACAATAATTTGAATAATACATTTGTTTTTGTATTCTTATGTATTCTAAGTAAGACATTGATATTAGTGTGCCTTAAATTTTAAAATATAAACAAATATGATTAAACCAGATTAAAAAAAAAATCTTACAGAATTTGTTGAGTTCCAAAAAAAATTGAATGGGATAGATCCCTCTTACCTGAACCTCGTGTATATATGTTTGTATGCAGAATGTAGGGCTGAACAAAAACATTTCCTAAAAAATTCCATCAACTTCATTGTGCCTGTCATCTGTCGAAGATAACTGCAGAGTATTTCAATATTTGCCTTCCTTGTTAGGGGACAATCATGACTGGAATTAAATGAAGGATCTTATGAATAATATTATTTGTTCTGAATTATACAATTTTTCCTCACATAGAATGTTGTAACTGTTCCAATGAATTCCCAGGCACCAGTTTCATAAACATATGATACTTCCAAACAAAAACTCCTTCGTGGATTGAAATGCCGAACCTTATTAGACCTTACCAAATTATTATCCATTCTTTGTAGTATATTATCACAAAAAAAACATAAAGCAATTTTTTCTGTGAGTTGAAGTCAAAATTCTTTAAAGACGGATGAAGTGTAAAGTAGAATTCTTTGTAATTCTTTAAAGATAAGAATTACAAAATTTGCAATTAAAAAAATCCTAAAAACGATGACAAAAATCATTAAAATAAGAATATCGAAAACATTATTGACAGAAAGCTGCATATCCTAGCCATTATTGAATCTATTGATATGATATATAACCCCATCGGCATCATTGTAAAAGTGAAAATATAGCTATATGTAGTGATTAGCCATTATTGAAACTATTGATATGATATATAACCCCATCGGCATCATTGTAAAACTGAAGATATATAACCCCATCGGCATCATTGTAAAAGTGAAAATATAGCTATATGTAGTGATTAGTTTGAAGTGAACCTTTAAAAAACATCAATGCAGTTTCCACCTCACTTCAAAATCATTGTAAAAGATTCCATAAACGGTGGGAATTGTAGCTGTACTGCATATGATCATAACCATAAGAATTAGATGAATATAACCTAATGGATTAAGAGCGTCCTTGGGTGACATATTATTTGACAAGTATTGGGAATGCAACAAGCGCAGACTAGTCTAATTGGATGCCTATCTGATTTGGATTTGGAACAAAATAAGTAGGGATTGAATAAGTAGTTTGGGACCTGATTGTGGGAAACGTATATAATTTAATTGTGGAATAGTTCATTGAGAATTTTATAATCCAGGCAGCAACACTTATGTCGCAAGCAGCAACAACAATGATAGCATAGCTCCCTCAACGCCACTTCACATACCGAGAAATGTAGGTTTTCATGATAGCATAGCTCCCTCAACGCCACTTCACATACCGAGAAATGTAGGTTTTCATGCCACACTCAGTTTAATATCTCGACACTTTGCGCAATTTGATATGCTTGGCCAAAATGTCTTAATATATTTTCTTTTATCTTATATCAGATTATTAATTGCCTCCTATGTGCACCATGGTTGTATACACATGGTGGTAGAATATGCATATTAGGAATAAGAATGGTTAAAAAAACTTGTTCAAGTTAATACAAACATATAAACCATAAGCATTGCTCAATGGTCGTTGTATACACATGGTAATAGAATATGCATATGAGGCAATTTACTAAGCTCTCAAAAGCACTTGTCGCTAAGCGTATAGCCAAATGTTGAAAGTACCAAATTCTGAAACAAGGTTTTCACAAGAATGCCAAATTCTGAAACAAAGTTTTCACAAGCCCAAACAAAGTTTTCACAAGAAAGCTAAATTCTAAAACAAAGTTTTCACAAAAACGCCAAGTGTCAGTAGCAAACTCCCACAGGGTTAGTACCTACATGATGGCATTGTAGCATTCTCTTAATGATAGCAATCAATATAGTTTCTTATTCAACTGAAATATGAGGCTTGCAAGGACCATGAAACATCACTAAAAACTTCTTTCCCATTGGTACTTGCAACAATGCGTTGGAAGAAACCTTGCATGCTGCTTCCCACGCTTCTTTGAATGCCTAAATAACAACACAAAATAAAAAATGAGCAAGATTTTTTTCTTAATAGAGGAGTAGTCAGATATTCTTAATACTTGGATATAAATCATATATATGGCTAAATTAAAGAGTGCGCATCAAATTGTGGAAGCACCAATTTTCCTAAGATTCTGACATGAATTTTTCATCTTGTGCTTTTAGCTGCGGTAACATCTGCATATTTTCCATCTTTCTCTCAGTTGTAAAACCGCAAAACATTTATTTGCACAATCTGGTACAGTGAGGCGATTGCATAGGCTATGAAATTCTCTTCAAACTACTGCTAAGGTGTTGTTGATGAATACACTCGAAGCGACTGCTTATAACACATGAAGTTGTTTTGACGAATGTTGGGTAGTATTCTATGTTAAAAATTAATCTTTATTTTGATTTTATTATTTTATTGCCTTGTAATTAAAATCACAACCTGCGGTTCTCCTTGTTGTTGATTTTTTTCAATGTTGTATGTAGAAGTTAAAAGCATCTAAATAAAAAGAACATTAATTATGATTCGATGTTGTAGGTAGAAGTTAAAAACATCTAAATAAAAACCACATTAATTATGTTAAGGTTTTGTATTATTAAAGATACATATCAAAATATAAATAAGAAATGGAAAAGTTACACATTTTCATTTAAAAAATAATTTGTTGTTGAAGAATGTTGCTGAGGATTCTAGATTAAAAAACCACCTGTTTGCCTAAATCTAGTTATCACATCCAAGATTCGTGTATTAGTTTTAGCTCTACAGAGTAAGGCCCCATGGAATTATTCTGGTAGTCTTAGTCCCACGGTACTAGCTGTAGTAGTTTCCATAGTTTTGTTTTATTAAGCCCGTAGAGAAAGGCCAATCAATAGTTCCTTGAAGATGTGTTAATCATAACACTCGCCTTCGCTGAGCTCGTCCCCATAGGCTTATGAACTGACAAACTAGAGAGACAGGGCCTGCATATACTTCGCTCGCAGGCCAACTACTTCCTAATTGTTTCAAGGCTGCTCAAAGTAGGTAGCGTCGAGTAGCTTGGCTTGAATACCGAGAGAGGGAAACTTGGTTTTTCCTTTGATGCTTGTGTTCACTCGTATAATACAGGACTTATTTGTATGTGACCGAGGCACGGAGTGATATGATTCAGGAATTTGAACCAACCCTTTATTACTACCTTGTAACCCTAAGACATGGAGTGAGTTCCAACCCTTCGATGAACCCAAGGAACGACGTTTCAGAACCCTCACTCAACATAGTTTATTGAATGACAAACTTGGTTTCCAAAGATGCACACCGTGCAATTATTATAGTTTTTCTGGTATCATTTTGGACTGGCACGAATGCGAATTGGCTAGGTTTTTCTTTAATTAGGAAAACTAGTATGATGAACAATTCTAGAAAACTAGTATGATGAACAATTCGAGTTCTATTCAAATTCTCTTGGTATACCAGCTATCCATGAATTGAAGACTACTGCTTACTGTGGTGGGACAAGGAAAAAAAATGCAAACATGGAATAACTTAAGTATGATTTTCAAATTTGGCTGCATCCACATATTGAGATCATCATTTCCAAATTTAAAACTCCACGAATTTCCACCAGCAAAAATGCTTGCCCAAGAGGACATCAATTCCACACCCTCCTACAATATATATCAATCATAAGAGCAAATAATTTTTCAAAAATCTACCCAGAATCGCAGAGTCAAGTGCAATATACAGAGACGATGCATACATGATAGCGGTGATACTCGTCCACTGCTACATCTCCGTTCTTTCCTTCGGCAATTTTTCCTGCAGCGTTTCCAATGTAAGAATTAGACACAGTGATGGCAATAAAACTGAAGGTAGCTGGATTGAAATACTTACCGGGTAAGTGTGAAAATACGTCCTAGTTTCTAAGGCCTTTTCCATTGTCTAGATAACCTCCCTCAAACTGAAGTTTAAAACAAACGATACAATATAGTTAATGACATCTCCTGTAAGTAAGAATCAAGGGATAGGAGATGAGATATTGTAGCTGGTGCGTCTACCTGATAGGCCGAAGCAACCACGCGGAAGAAAAAATCTGAGCGGAAGTCCCTCCTGCTCAACTCTGTTTTTGGTGGTTCAGCTTCAACTCGTTATACAACTCTCACAGATTTAAACCCACATTTATGCTTGTTCCAAGTGGACTGTTGCATGCACCTAAACAGCAGTTACGAAACGCATCAGAGTGATAGATTGCATGCATACAAGTGTTGTCAAAGTGAACAGATGTTGTCAGAGTGAGCAGGTTGTCACACTGCACAAAGGTTCGGAGTTGTCAGAATATGTTAACGAAAAGATTTTTAGGCGATGCCCCAAAACATTAGAAAACCACTTGCATGAATAATAAAGACCCTATTAGTCTCCGCGAGATATGACAAACAAGGAAAATAGCTGCAAAGCAGCTAGTCCCTGCCTTAAATTTATGTTTATAATTGAGATATGCTATATGTTTATTGAAAAGAAAATATTTATGATATTAGTTTTGTTGTTTATTTATTATTGTAAATATTTGTATAAAGAATTAATAATTCATAAATATAAAAATTTATTAATATATTTAACAAGTAATTTAAGAGCAAAGCTACTTAGTACCTGTCTCTTAAAAAATGTTTGAAAAAATAGTAATAACGTCCTGAAGTTATTTATTAAGATATATTATTTTATATTATAAGAAATTGGTTGGAAAACGGTTAAAGGATGTATGGGTTTGCCACATATATATGGGTGGGTTAGTAGCATCAATCATAGATACTGATATTCCACTATAGTTTATTATGTTCGACTATAATCATAGTGAACCATAGTAGTTAGGGAAATGAGGGATTAGTGGTTAAGGCATACTAGTGGGCTGGTTGCTCAATGATTAGTGGGTTTGTGTGTTACTAATTGATTGTTAGAAAGTGTCAATGATCTGATCAGATTCATAGTCCCTGCTCCAAAATAATGTTTGTAATTTGTATAATTGGTTATAATTTTTTTTTTAAATTATTAGAAAAATTTAGTTAGGTGTTCACAATTGCTTCATATCTAATATAGAACATTTGAATGGTTTCATTATTTGAAGTACAACATTCGAATTTTCTTTTTATTTATTGCATTTAATGCAAAGTGCATTAAAAGATAAGTTGGACTTGGTGTTTTAAGTTTGAGCAGTACTTTGATCCTAATATTTGATTGCCAAAGTTTTGACATTGGATCCCAAAAATTCGGTCTCATGTAGTTGTAAGAGAAAAAGTCTTTGAGACTTTTATCAATCATCAAACATTCTTTCGTTGAGATGTATAAGTTCCATAGATATTGAAATGGCATGCGATGGTGAGGAAGCATTTAGACATTTTGCTTGTAGTTTAATTTCTACATTCTCTTTATAGGTTTTTTCATTAGGATTGGCCAGACTAACAATATGGTTATGACAATTTGTAGTTTTAGTTGTTTTAAATTTTAAAATTAGTTTTTTATTTTTTAATAATGGCTTATTGTAATTATATATTGGTACTTTTTAAATATTAATACAAAGAATTAGTTTTTGTTTCAAAGTTTTAAAAATGAGTAATTAGTAGATATATTTAAATCTATAGAATGCAACATTAAAGATAATTATCTACAATAAAGAGAACTTAAAATAATAAAGTTAAAGATCTACAAGGAAGATAAATTATTATAACTTAGAGGTAAAGATCTATAAGAAAGAGGAGTGATTAAATGCAATTACACCGAACATATTAGATGTGAACACCCTCACTTTAAAAACTGCCACAACAATGCACTTAAAATTAATTACTTTAAAAGATAAACCAATCATTAAATAAAATATATATACTCAAAATTTTAAAATTAATTTTTAATAATTAATTTAATATATAACTTTTAGACAAAAAAATTATTACAATACTAATTATTTAAAAATGAAATTGCTTTATTAAACTAATTACAACTATATTGAATATTTATACCAATAAAAAAACCACCTTCTATCTTTCATTAACCAAAAAAAATTCATATCATATAAATTAATAATAACATATGTATACAATAGATAAAATTATAATATCAAATTTGAAAATATATTATATAATATGAAAATTAGTAATAAAATTATTTATTATATATTTTTAAATGTTTTAATATAATAGTAGTAATAAAATTCTAATATCAAATTTAAAAATATATTATATAATATTAAAATTAGTAATAAAATTATTCGTTATATTTTTTTAAATGTTTTAATATAATAGTAGTAGATTACTTATTTTATTTTAATAGTTATATTTATTTAGGCATTAGTTGTTATAATATATAGCAATAGGATAATTTTGCTATAAAAATATATGATAAAACAAATATAATTACAATTTGAAAGAAATTAAAACAAAAATGAATTAAAAAATGTGCATTTAAATACGATATAGGTTATTGCAATGTAGCATAAAACAAGCATATTCAAGCTTCCTTACATACTTCTAGTAATATTCTTGACTTATGCTATAAAAATATGCAAGTTTCTTTATAGACTAGCATAAATAGGAAATGAGAAATAATAGCTTATTCGACTATAAATTAATATTATTGTTGTGAGAATAGTTTATTTATATTTTATCATAAATTTATAATGTTATACAAATATGCAAGTTTTTTTTTAATAATGCTTTGGAAACTATGGATAACCTGCTAGCTGCAAGGATTGCTTTGACACAATTGATATAAGAAAAGAAGACACTTAGGGAGTGGTTGTCCAGCCGACGGGGGATAGAGTTAGTTGCTCAGCGCTCGATTGAACTGCCTGAGACGGACCAACCCACCTGACCATATTGGGGGAGGACAATATCTACCCTACCTATTTTTGCCCCATCTTCCGACGAAGACCTTGATTGCTTCGCCGCCCCACCTTCATTGACCGAACTGCCTTCATATCTCATTTGAGAAATAATAGCTTATAAGACTATAAATTAATTTCATTGTTGTGAGAATAGTTTATTTATATTTTATTATAAATTTATAATTTAAATTTAAAATAAATTTAATTATTTTGAAAAGAATATTTTTTAGTTAAATATTTTGAATAATGGATTTTCCAAGAATAATTTATAGATAATTCAAAATAAACTGTTGTTATCAAGCCAATATCTCCTACTCATTGGTCTATTCGGCTGGCTTTTGTGAATTGCGAAGGTGGTTCTCGACGTAACCTAAAAAATCTAAGCAATCCAATGCTCTCTCTTGAACGACTACTGGAATGCATTGAACTATTAAATTCTTGGAATCCCTGGGAACCAATAGAAGACTCTCTTCCATCAAAATCCTATGGAGCTTAGCAACTGACAAAATGTCCTTAACTGATATATACCTCTGGAAACTCCCAGGAACCCGAAAAAGAAATAAGTCAGCTCAAGCCTGATAAAGACAAACTATATGGGTTTTTAGAAATGTACTAAGCTCAGATCGGCTTCCTCGGTTCTGCATCATCAGAATCACACAACAAATCAGACAATCAACGCAAAATTAACCATTAAGATTAGTTGGGGACCGGTGCTTACTGTTAACAGTTTGCCAATCGAGATTATATACCAGCAAACCCGCATCATTAACCATCGATTATAATAAGCTATAAATCAAACTTCGTAGCGACCATGGCTTTCTGCTCCCTCCCACAGTTCGTCTCTACAATATCGCCGTTAACTTTTCAGATGCAACCAAGTCTAGCACGCAAACATCCCATCGAAGCATTGAAATAAGTATAGAAAATCTCCAAGCATGGCAAAATAAAATATATAAGAAATTAACCATAGACTTTAACCACCAAGTATCAAGCACTGATACCAAACACCTACAATCCGACAAACCTATTTCTCACCACTGGGGAATCTCCTTCAATCCCAATGCATAAAATACAGATTTTTTTTAGATGGTTTAATCTTGCATCACGGATTTGAAATTTGATGTAAAACTTTGTTGCCATGTGATCAGGGCCCAAGTTCCATTACCTACCAACACGCCACTCTCGAGCCTGCCACTAAGCAACAAGCCCCAATGTAGCTTTTAAAACTTTGTTGCATGCAGCCCACGTGGGGCATTCCTGGGCTCCATCACTTGCTTTGTTCAGGTGGTATCCACGCGCCACGTTTGACACGACCAGTTACCATTGTATCTTCATCCCGTCACAGAGCACTAAATGATCAATCGTTATTAATTTCATAAATGTCTGACGCTTATAAGCGATTCTGGGGCTTAATTTACGCAGAAGAACCAGGAGTGGATCAACGAAACCATTAAGAGGCTCGCATTGCAACATTTGGGTGCTTAACAGACCCATTTTCAGACCGAGAAAATTACATCTATGCTGGGAACGAGCAAATCCCGAATGGCCATGGCTCCGTTGGTTGCACTAACGCTAGTTCTGCCGGTATTCTTTGGACGATACACAGATTCCGCAATGGATCTCCCAGGTTGGCTTGGTGAAACGTAAGCATATGAAATAAATTCTCGGCATGCATAACTCTAAAATGCAACCACCAATGCAGTGAAATAGCATTTGACAATAATCAAGTTCAAGGATTTCTACAGGAACCAGGGTTTATTGATGATTAATGTTGATAATTTTTTTCACAGTCGAGGTTATAGATAAATCTCTACTAATTTCAAATGCTCACAGACTTTCTCAACGCACAACAAGCCCCCAATGAAATTTCTAGTTATGGCATTGTAAGAATCACATTGTTCTTTCACAAATCAATGTGGTTTGAGGGTTTTACATAGGTTGGATTCCCGGAGGAAGATCCAAAGAAACTTTGGCCTCAAGATTATCGCCAATTCTGGTAATGTTGATCACCAGAAGAGCTTTTTCTTCACTGAAAGTACATGGAATTCTTATTAGAGTCTAAAATTATGAAACAACATTATCTTTGTTCAATTTATTTATTTTTCTTGAAAAGTAATTTCATTATTTCGGACAATGGAACTGGCTCATACATACTCTACAGTCCTCACCCTCCTTTACCAGCGCCAAGTAGAAGGTCTTAATTTTCACATGCGGGATGGAAGATGGATTATAATGCCTGCTATTACCAATTCAATAGTAGTGAATATGGGATATTTTCTACAGGTAATTGTAGTGATCATTTTTTTCACAAA
>LPNX010348552.1:57155-84972 GCA_001517045.1 Pseudotsuga menziesii
AGACGGAACAGATACAGGTAAACAAGTTTCTGCTTCTTGGCTTACCTTGACCCTTGCATTTCAAAATTATTGCTACTATACAAGTTCTTTCCTCTTACAAGAACAGGGTTTTCCATGAAGGTGGAGCGAACACCTTGCAAGGAAACTGGGACTGTCGACTTCTTGCTAAGATAATTTTCATACAGGGTAAGTGTGGCTGTAGGTGCTTTTGTTTTCATATTTTTATCTTTCACGCTTTGCTTAATTACTAACTTACCTCTGATTATTGTTATTGCATGTAATGGGTCGGCACGTGGCGTGGTTAATACCGATGCTCGGCGCTCAAATCTTGCAGATATGCCCTTGAACTCTGAGACTGACTATCTATGAAGAAATTTTATCATTGCATCTTAAAAGACTTGATAATATGCCATTCGTGTAAAAAATGGAATTATGGATCTTGAACCATGGGAGGATATCAAGTGGTCTAATTCTGGGTTCCCCTGTGTTCTTATGTAGCATTTGCCAGAACTATTACCTAAAAGATGGGGATTCGCCAGCCCTTTAATTGATGATTTTCCCTACCCACGCACCCTGTAAACAAACAGTGTGAAGAATCTTACCTCTATTAGCTTGAAATCTTTGCTTCTGGTCAAATCTCGTCGCTCAACCGCCCTCTTTACTCACAATCTCGCTACTACAAAGCTCAAGCTATCGAACTTTCTTTTTTTACCTGGAGTGGGGAATTATGTTTCTAAGGCCAAAACATAAAGATTTAATTAAATTTCTGAGTTTATAGGAATATTACGGAGGCTTTCAATTGAAAGTTTAAAACCCAAAACTCAACTTGCAAACAAACAGTGTGAAGAATCTTACCTCTATTAGCTTGAAATCTTTGCTTCTGGTCAAATCTCGTCGCTCAACCGCCTTCTTTTACTCACAATCTCGCTACTACAAAGCTCAAGCTATCGAACTTTCAGGTGAAACACATTATCCGAGCATCCCA
Organism: Pseudotsuga menziesii; assembly: GCA_001517045.1. NCBI lineage: Eukaryota > Viridiplantae > Streptophyta > Pinopsida > Pinales > Pinaceae > Pseudotsuga > Pseudotsuga menziesii. Next base: position 58,141 of record LPNX010348552.1, read on the forward strand.
ATTAAGCTCGATGGCTTCACTGTCGTACACTTTAATTCTAAGCTACTACTTTCATTAAATGATTGCCGTCACTGCCGAGTCCTAAATTATCTTTGAACTATGTGTTTTATAACGGGCTATATGTTTATTTTAAATTTAATAAATTTTAACATTATGAAAGATTATGTGACAATCGTTAAGATTTCATTACCTTCCTTCTAGTATCTTAAAATACGTATTTTACGAATGATATCACCTTATCTTATATATCTAAAGATAATTTAACATTTCCCTAACAAACTAAATTATTTGCAAAATAGTTTCACATATAAGTTAGCGTCCTCGATACGCAACACAGTTACCGCTATTTGATATTACGTATATAATGAAATCCATATTTTCAAAGGTACGAAATATAAATATTTATTGTTTTAATGGGGATTGCGAACTATTTTGAAGAAGCGTATGAAATCATCATTATAATTGTTTAATGAAAAAATAAAATTTATTTATAGTGCTTAGAAAATAATGACAAATCGTTCATAGATTAGCCTGAAATCTTTGCTTCTGGTCAAATCTCGTCGCTCAACCGCCTTCTTTTACTCACAATCTCGCTACTACAAAGCTCAAGCTATTGAACTTTCAGGTGAAACACATTATCCAAGCATCTCAATCAAGCTCGATGGCTTCACTGTCGTACACTTCACATTCAATGCTGAGTACTAGGAACTGACGATGCAATTCACAAGGCAAAGGTTATTTATTAGGTTTCTTAATTGTGTTGACAAGTGTCAATTTTTTATAAAAAAGAAAAATTATAATATTTTAATTATATTTTTAAATCTGACAATTAATTTTCACAACAGGGTATTTAGTCTATTCAATGTACTTAACCAATGAAAAAATAAGAATAAAGAATTTCTAAAATTCAAAATTAATTTTTTTATTTTTAAAATAATATATTAAATATAAAATTACCATAAAACATTACAAAACAATATTAAAAATGTATTGGTAATATAAAGTCAAACTGTTTTGAAGACCAAATGATCACTATATTCCCTGCCTTAAGGCAGGGACTAATAAAGGCAGGGACTAATAAAGTATTGGGTATTATAATATATTAAAGTAGAATGGGTTTCCCGAGGCTTTAACTGATGTTCCTTCTTGTATTTATACAAATCTGCAATATATATTAAAGGAGGTATTTTTACGAGGAGCATTGTAGCATTGCTGATATCAGCAACGCCGCAGGGTCTTGGGGCACACTAAACCAAGGAAACGTCATTCCCACCATCCAATAATAAGCTTAAAAATAAGCTTAAAAAAAGAGACATTTAAGAAACTAAAAATTAAAAAAATTAAAAAATAATACACAACATTAGACTAACTTCCATAGTTTTTTAAAAATTACTACAAATTGGTCCAAATAATCACTGTGCGCGATTCATATATATCCCCTTGTCGGGGACATAACAATGTACCAAAAAGTGTTTCTACAGTTATGTTTTGGCATTGACAATGAAAGCAATAAGTTACAGTTATGTTTTGGCATTGACAATGAAAGCAATAAGTTCCACTATTATGCCTCCATTGTCATGGAGATAAACCGGAAATGGTTCTTCAGCAACATGAAAACGAATTTAAAGGATTCAAATGCATATATGTTTTATAAAATTATGGAGTTGCTAAAATGAATATTATTTTTAACAAATAATCATTATGGAGTTGTTTAAATGAACTTTATTTTTAACCAGTGAACCTCGGTGAATTTTTTTTTGAGATACCTCTATAGAATTCTTGAAAAACATGGTGAATTTTTTTTAAGTACCTATATAGAATATTGGTTTTTAATTCCTTTTGATTAAAATTTTTGAAATTTAAAGTTTTATTAAATAACTCTATTAGTTTTGTATGATTCTAATCTACATATATGAGCTTTAAAATGTTTGAAATTTAAAGTTTTATTAAATAACTCTATTAGTTTTGTATGATTCTAATCTAGAGATATGATCTTTAGGTTGGTTTATTGATGTAAACTTTGGAGTTGAGCCTTTATATGAACAATTATATGTATGCTTATTAGCCTATGGAGTTTAGTTAGAAAAGTTATGATTCAAGGTTGAGAGAGCCTTTATATGAACATGTATGTTTGAGAGAGCCTTTTTATGAACATGTATGTTTATTAGCCTTTGGAGTTTAGTTAAGAAAATAATTTTCTCAAAGTACTCTCAATTTGGACTAGGAAAAGATCATTTTGGTGTTATAGACCTAGTTTTAAAATAAAATGATGTAAATAATACAATATTTTAAGAGTATTTGTTATTGAGAATAAAATATTGAAATCAATTCCTTAAACATTAAAGTACATTATTGAAAAAAAAGGATATTTTCAGTGTTATGGACCTAGATTTCAAATCATAATATAATATTTAAAAGTATTAGTTATGTACAAAAAAATATTGAAATCAAATGATACAAAGAATATAATATTTAAGAGTATTGGTTAAATTATTGAATTCAACGAGTTGGACGATGGGAAATATCCATGATTGGTTCACTAATCGCAGTTGTATTGACTAAACCACAACAGGCAGCCTTTGGCATGACACATTTCTCGCAGGCACAAATTAATTCAGCGTGACACTTTTCTTGCATGCAATATTTAATACTGACACGGGTCTGCCTTGCTTGTTTATGATAGCGTAGAATTTTATAAGTTGAATTTGCTATCTTGTCATGTTTAGCATAGCTCATATCAGATTGAATTATTCCTTATATTCTGGCTTTGAAAATACATTACTTCATCATTCTAATTGCAAGTATAAATGCATTTTAATTTGAAATATAAATTTCCAAGTATTTAAAATATGAATTTTATAGTTAGTTATTATTATTATTATTTATTTTAATTTCTTTAAATAAAGAACTGTATAATTTTTTATTGTCTATTGTTATTCAGTATATTTTGGCTCACTGCCTGTATTTCCATGACTGTTACGCTATCTACAATGTACTAATGATGATGGAGTTCTTTACAATCTCCAATTTATTTCAATTGTTGTTAAGTTTAGCGAGATTCCCATATTTAGTGTAGATTATATCATTCACCATTTGAACTAAATTCTAAATTTGATTACATCGTTCATCGTTCGAACCCAATTCTAAATTATGTTTGTCGAAGGCCACATGAATTTAGATATTCAGAGGAAACAACAAAGCACTAAGGCTCGCACACACAAGAGGAGGAGCACACACTCAACTCAATTATATTGTTGAATAAAAGTTACATATATAGGTAAACCACAACCAAACTAGATCCATGAATAATGAATCAAATCCTATCACTAAGGAATTGACAAACCACTAATTCTATGTTTAGAAATAACCATTAATATGTTTCTACATTATCTCTAACAACCTCCCTTAATGGAGAAATGGATTCTCTAGAACACCAAGTTTCTTTTTAAGATCCTCAAAATGAATTCTTCCAACTGGTTTGGTGAAAATACCAACAACATTTTCACTTGTACTACAAAATTCAATGCAATCTCTTTAGACTCAATCTTTTCTCTCACAAAGTGATGTTGCAGCTCAATGTGTTTGGATCTTGCATGATAAACTAGATTATGTGCCAACTTGATTGAACTGTGATTATCACATTGAATTCTGGTAGCTTCTTCTTGCTTTGTACCAACATCTTTAAGAATGTGCCTCAAACAAATGGATTCACAAGTAGCACTGGTCAACGCATTATATTCAGCTTGTGTGGATGATAAAGAAAAAGTTGGATGTTTCTTATTGCTCCATGACACAACTCCTAAACCAATGTGAAAAGAATATCCATAAGTGTATTTTCTGTCATCAGGATTCCCTGCCCAATCAAAATCAGAGTAAGCTGCCAACTAAACATCAAATGCACCAGTATATAAAATACCAAAATTAGTTGTTCCTTTTAAATATCTTAGGATGTGTTTTGCAGCTTTCCAATGTGTTTCACATGGCTTAGACAAAAAAAGACTAATAATGTTAATTGAATATGATATATTTGGCCTTGTAGTAGTGAGATAGCTCAGTCTTCCCACTATTTGACGCTACAAAGTACCATCTGCTTCTTTAGATCCATCATTATTGTATAATTTCACATTTTGATCCAAAGGAATTGATATTGCTTTTCATTCACTCATTTGAAATATGTTAAGGATTTCCCTTACATACTTTCTTTGAGTGGTCGATGTCTTACCAAACTCTCTCCAAAATGCAATAACTAAACAATAATACAAATCACCAAGGTCTTTCATTTCAAATTCATGAGACATATGACTTTTAATATCTGCAATCAACTGATATGTTCCACTTGTGATAATGAGATCATCAACATATAAAGATATCAAGCAAACATTTCCCTCTTTATCTTTCTTAATGTATAGGATTGAATCATTTTTTATTTTCATAAAACCTTGTTGTTTAAAGAAGGAATCAATATTTATATACCACGATCTACATGCATGTTTCAATCCATAGATATCTTTCTTCAATCTGCAAGCAAGATGCTCCTGACCTTTCTGCACAAAACATTCAAGTTGAACTAAATACACTTCCTCTTTTAAATAGACCATTCAAGAAAGCAAATTTAACATCTAATTTGTGTATTCTCCAATTCTGTTTTGTAGCTAATGCAACAAGCAATCTGATTTTGTTTAATTTAGCTATTGGTGCATATGTTTCTTCAAAATAAATTCCCTCTTGTTGAGAATAACCCTTTGCAACTACTCTTGCCTTAAGTTTTTCGATACTACCATCAACTTTGAACTTAGATTTGAACAATCATTTAGATGCTATGGGTACTTTATCTTTGGGAAATTCTACTAATTCCCAAGTTTTATTTCTCATAGTAGAATTATAATCCTCATTCATAGAATTCACCCATTCTTCTTTATATTTGGCTTGATCATAATTCAATGGTTCTATGACATTCATTACTTTAGTCATCAAGGCATAATCTCTAAACTTTACAGGAGGTTGAGTTTGTCGATTTGACCTTCTAGGTACTACAATACATGTTGAAGTTCCATCCATGATTCTCCTGCTTTATGTTGTTTCTTCACCTGAGGTGGTGTCACTCATGTTATCACCATGTTACTGAACCTGTCGTTGTACCTGCACTTTCTGAACAATTTTATCTATTTTTACATTATCATCTAAGATCTGCCCTTCATCAGAATTATTCAACATGTTACTTATATCTCTATTCTCATGAAACACAACATCTCTACTTGCAATTAGTTTGTGTGAACTAGGATGAAATAACTTATATGCCTTATGATCATCACAATAGACAACAAAGACACATTCAATAGATTTTGCATCCAATTTTCTTCTATCATCTTTGGGGATGTGTGCAAAGGCCCTACAACCAAATATTCTTAAATGACTAATTTCTGGTTTATAGCCATAAAAGAATTCAAAGGGTGTTTGGAGCTCTAATTTCTTTGTTGGACTCTCGTTCTTTAAATACACAATGGTGTTAATATCTTCAGCCCAAAAACCATTGGAAATATTTTTACCTTGAAGCATTCTACATGCACATTCTACCAGTATTCTGTTTTTCCTCTCAGCAACTCCATTTTGCTTAGGTGTATCAATCACAGTAAATTGTCATTGGATTCCATTGTCTGTACAATATCTTTCGAATGCTCTAGAGGTGTACTCACCAACTTGATCCGATATGAAAATTTTGATATATTTACATGTCTGCTTTTCAACTTTGATCCTGAATTCCTTGAAGTATTCGAAGACATCGTCTTTTCTTCTTAAGAAGTAAACCCAAACGAACCTAGATCTATCATCAACAAATATGAGAAAGTACCAAGCACCACCAAGTGATATGGTCTGCATAGGTCCACAAACATCAGTATGTATTAATTCAAGTAATTTGGTCTGCCTCTTCTCTTCATGATTAGGAAATTCCTTTCTATGTTGTTTTCGAGTGTACATGCAACACATTCTATATGATCATATTTGATAACAGGAAGACCTTCAACAGTAGACTTTTTCTGTAATAACATAAGATCATTGTGATTAAGGTGTACATACCTTTAATGCCATAATTTCACATTTGATATGGCTGAAGATGCTAGTGTTTGATGGATGTCGTATATTGCATCCAGCTTGTAGAAGCCTCCAAGTCTGGATCATGTCGCTATAACGCTGTAATGATTTTGGACATCTTTAGCATGACACTTGTACTTAACAAATTCTACTTTCATATCATTATCAATGATAGCATAAACATATATTAAATTTTTTTATGCTTGGAACATACATCACATTATGAATATGTTTAAGTTGTCCATCAAGTAAATTTACACTTATCACTCCATAAGTGTAAACATCAAACATATTAAACACACTAATAAAATAAACATCAAACGTATTGCCATCAATATGTAAACATAGTTTTTTTTCATTTCTAAATTAATAAAAAAAAATTCATAAATTTGATAATAAAAAATAAATAAATAAGCTTCAACTCTAAACATAGTTTTATCATGGCCCGCACGGGTGCGGTTCATTGGCGGTTCCATTGTTATGAAGTCACTTGTTGTAAATTGGAGGTCATGAGATCAATCCCACCCGGGTTTACTTGTGTCCCATGTCTTGCAGTGGGTGTGGGGCACCTAGGGTTATAGTGGTAGCGAGAATGGATCCCTGGACCCCGTGTCACACGAGTACTAGCCCGATCCCAGTTGCCGATTCCCCTAGTAAAAAAAAAAACATAGTTTTATCATGATCCAAAATTCATTTATCTTAAGGAATTTGCAAAATGTCAAAAATTCAATTAGTGTTTAAAAACTTTATTTTTTTTATATTTCCGTGATGAGTGACCACTTCTTATAACTTTCTTGAAACATAGTTTTGTTATAACTAAAATAGCTTTTATCATAAATCTTGACACAAATGTGCATTTAATTCATTATCATAATGTACTTGATAATTTTGTTATATCAATTTTGGTTGGTTAATTAATTAATTGTACATAATTTATTATTACTTTAGTCCTAGTAGGAGTTTAGGTTTGTAGGGATTTTATAATTTGGTTTGTTGTTTTATTTCAAATCCTAAGTTTTCATTATAAACAAAATCAAACAAGTTTGTTTGATGAATCAATGACCAAAACCTTTTTCATCTAAATTTGGCCTATTTTCGAGGTGGGCAAGTTTTAGTATCATAATATCCTAAGTTTGTTCTTGGTTTTTTATGACTTGTTCTTGGTTTTTTATGACTTTAATATATGAGCCTGGTTAAAAAAAATTGAATTTTTTTTTTTTGAAGTTTAGAAACTATTATATTGAAGAAAAATAATAGTGGTTCCAAAAATGGTACAGAGCATAGAGTCTGTCTTACTGAGAGGGAAAGGTGAGAAAAGAGGTTCAACCTGCCTTAGAGAATATGACAAACCAAAATTGTCTACCGGATCCTCCCTCGGTGAGGGAAAACTAATCCAAAATAGATGAGATTTAACTCTTTTACAAAAATACATATTTAACAGTCTAGAGTTTTTGACCTGAAATTTCCAAAATTCCTGAGACATAGAAAAATAGAGAAAAACTGGAGACAAGAAACCTGGCTAGGGTTTAAAGTACGACTCCTCAAGGATATGATTCTTGAATCCTATGGTGCTTGGCTTGCCTAGATCGTCCTTGTCGTCGACTGCATCATTCGAGGCGTCTTCATCGCTAGAGGTGTCTTCTTTGCTGCTGCTTTCGACGTATTTCTTGTTGGATGATGGACTTTTAACCAGGAGGGGCTCGGTTTTCTTGAAAGTAGTCGGACTAAAGGTGCTTTTTCCAGCTAAGATGGTCTTCATATGGGTCTGCGGAGGGCAAGAGGAGGATTCAAAGTCCATGGACGCAGGGAGGGCAGATTGAGTCAAGGAAATTGTAGGGCCTGGGTGTGGGGGAGGGATGGCATCGGGGAGAGGCTGGGTGGAGAAATGGAGAAGAAGACGAATCTTCTTGATAACCCAATAATTTCTATGGCGTTCTGAGGTCCGAATTGCTGCGGAGAGAGAGCTTGTGAGCTCATCCTTCCAGTAGTTGATCATGATGCGTAAGGATTCCAAAATTTCAAGATCAAAACCTTCACTGCTGGCTTGGGTGTTGAAAGGAGTGGGGCGCTGAGTACGATATCCTCTCATAGCTTAGTCGTGGTGTGGAGTTCCTCTCTGGTGTCACGACATGGCAAAGAAACAGAGTAAAACCAGAGGAGCAAGAAACAGAGAGGTCGCATAGGGCTTTACCAGGAGAAAAACAGGGGAGGTAGGAGTAGGGTGACAGAATGTCAAATGCCTTGAGCATTTAGCGCAGTGGCACGTAAAACTAGACAAGGCATTAAGATGGGCCAGCTGGGAGGTGATGTCCCTGTACTTTCCAACTTATGTAGGATCTCCATGTACAACCAAGTATATAAGGAGCGCACCGATGAGGAGGAGGGTGGATTGTTCCAGGCGGACTAAAGGGTGACGTCAGGCGGGTGATGGGGAGGCACCATTATGTGCCTCATCACCTTGACCTTCAACCGTGATTTTCAAATTAACACCCGCATCTGGGGGAAAATTGAAATATGTTAATGTTACTTCATTAGCATTAATTTGGGAGTGACTCTCAACATTGATTTTTTTTTTCAGTTGTCTATGATGCAAAAAAATTAAAGAGCACTACTTTTGCTAGAAGCCATTGCTTTATCTCTAGAAGCAACCTTGCTGGTGGACATTGCTACACTTACAATGGTGACTATCACTATTTCTCAGAGTCTTTTGTGCACTTTCCATCACACCATTCTTCATTGTCTTCAAGTGGACATTACTACACTTTCCATTCTATCATTATTTTTCAAGGCCTTATGTGCACTTGCCATGACACCATTCTTCATTTCCTTATGCTTGCAAAGAAATTTTTTCTTTCGTTATTGATCCCTTTATATATGGTGCTTGAACAAAGGCGTATGGGGTGAGGGTTGTTGAATGTAGAGGCTCTTCTCCATCGTAAGTTTGCAACATAAACCATTGTTTTTGGTGCTCGAATGAAAGCGGTGTGAGGTGAGGGTTGTTCAATGCCTAGTCTCTTCTCCATGTTCAAAAGAATGTGTTGCACAAGGCTCTTTGACATCAAGTTTCAACGCTTGGTCTTTTGATTTGCATCTAGTCTACTATTTTGGAGTCTGGACCATCTAATTCATGCATCAATAGTTCCTTGAAAGGTATCAAGATATATTCTAAATAAGCATGATTTTTATTTTTAGTATTCTTATCAAACAATTATGGAGAGAGATATTTAAAAATAGGTGTTCTAAGCAATGAAATGCAATGTTTGAAACAAATTAGTTGAACTAGATCTCTTTGTCCTTTCCAAAGAAGCAACTTTGGGCAGACTTATTGATTACTCTCAACATATAACATCATTGTTAAGATAGAAATGAAAAATCTAGAGACATTAATTTGTTGGCCCTTCCTCTCCTGGTTCCTTTTCTGATCTAGGGGAAGTGCAAATAAAGAATTTTATACAATGAATTCACATATTGCCTCACATTAGTCTTCACAAATGATGATTATTGAAAAATTTCATTGTTTCCTTTTCCTTTTCCCTTACCTCATTTGCTCATGAAATAAGTCAAATTTCACTCGCTTACGAAACACACGTCAAGGTTCTACTGACTAGACAAATTACTAAAGACTTGTTCCTTTAATCAATAGAAAATAAGTACTAGAGGCAGAGGCTTTCTACTATGTAGCTCTCCTTGTTTGAATAGAAAAGTATATTATTAAAAAGGATAGTACCTCTATTAAATATTCCTCTTTTTCGCACTGTCGATCTCAGACAGAAACCTTCCCCACCTTTGATTTGAGGTCTGCAGAAAGAGGGCTTCTACTTTTCCTTGACAAAAATCATATGTCTTCCGCTTTTCAATGTTTTCCTTTCCACCCTTTTCTTTCTGTACCATCAATCTTGTGTAGGATCTCCCTGAACCGTAGACCTTGCAAATCACGGAAAGCGGGACTTTAACTTTTCATGACGAAATTCTTATGTTTTCCGCCTTCCGATCTACGCCTCTCTGCTCTCTTTCGGACCGTTGATCTTCGTAGAAAATCTCTAGACTGTCGATCTGGTGGATCAAGTAATGTGGAATTTCAACCTTTCACGACCAAATCCTTAAGTTTTCCACCTTCCGATCTCTGCATCTTTGTTCTTTTCTAAGCCGTTGATCTTTGGCGGAAGCGCTCTAGCCATAGATCTTGGATTGCGAAAAGCAGTAGTCAGGTTTTCCAAGTTTTATAACCCGAAACTTTACCTTTTCTGCTTCTGCCTCTTACTGCTTTTTGATCCTTTGATATGTCCAGGATTTCTCCCTGATCATCGGATCTCGGACTACGGAAATCGGGACTTTAACTTTCAAAGCCAAACTTCTTGCTTTTCTGCTTCTGCCTTTCTATTGGATCGTTGATCTTGGGTGGAAACATTCTGGGGCCGTTGGATCCCGGACTGCGGGTGGTGGAAGTCGGGTTTCATCACTTTTTACATCGAAACTTGTCTTTTTCGCCTTTCTACTCCCAATTCTGCCTTGGCAGGAATGATTTTTGGCCTTTGATCTTCTGCGTTGTGCATCCCAGTTGTCCATTTCCTGTTATCATTCAACTAAGGGTGTATTTCTTCATTTACATGTATTTTCAAGGTCAAAAAACATAATTTCTTTAGTGTTGGGCATTCTGAATCTAGAAATGTCCCTTCAAACATCTGCATACCCTCATCAACATTGTTTAAGGTCCTATGATATGAAAAAGTACACACCTTATTCATCCTTTTACTGGCCAAATCCCTTATCAATTGTTTAGCCCAAAAATGGTGCTAACAGCTGGCTCCAACTTGGGATGATATCCTCCCTGCGAGGTAGCAAAGAACCCGGTAGACCAGGTGCCAAATCCATTGGGCAGCTCCCAATATTTCTTGAAATTCCCAACATGCTTTGAAAACAAAAAACGAAACAGATCCTAAAACAAACTGAAAAATTACTGAAAGAAATGCTTGCCATGTCGAGCTTATTCATACCTACCTACCCTACTTACTAATCATCAATGCTCAGTCAAGTAACTTCTGACTTCCAGTGAATCCAATCAAGCAAATGATCCCATAAACCAATTTTCTCCTCATACTTGATCACAAACAGAGATGAAAGACTTAATGGCAAAAGGTTATGATAAAGAAATTGATCTTTACTGTAAAGACATAACCAACCATTACCACTACAAAAAATTTCCATGTATTATGCCACTAGATCATGACAACATGCGAAAATTTTTGTTAAGTGCTTGTCATGACAAGGCTGCTCCAACTGCAACTCTCCTGTCATGAGTTAGTGCTTCCTTTAATATTGTTACAAGCTTGGGATTTCAATACCATCTTGTGGAGATCATTTTTAATTGTCTTCCAATGGGTTTTGAGGAACCTGGCTGTAAATCCATCTGGGCCTAGTGCTTTATCTAGTTCCATATTAGCTAGAGCTTTCTTAATTTATTTTTTTGAAACTAGAGCGATGAGAGTTCTGTTGGCTTCCTAGTTGATCTTAGAAGTGATCAGATTTAGAGCTGCAGAGATGGGATCAACACCTAGAGGTCTCTCTTCTGTGTAAATGTTCCTGAAGTGAGTGTGAGTTGCCTACTTGATTCCTTCAAAATATCTAATTGCTTGGTCTTGCACATGAATTTCCTTGACAGATTTAAACTGCTTATGACCCCCAGCTTGCTTATGAAAGAATTTGGTATTCTTATTCTCAGTCTGCAGCTAGAGACTTTTGGAATTTTGTCTCCAATATTTCTCTTCTAATCTACAAGCTGAGTGGAGGGCATGTTGGAGCGAGGCTTCCTTTTCTAAACTTTCCACATCGACTGTTTGTAGAACTTCCAACCAAAGTTGGTGCAGCTCCAAAAGCTGATGAGTTTCAACTGTCTACTTGAGAGGGGTCTTAAGGGTCTTATCCCAATATTTGAGGGAAATTTTGAGTTTTCTATGTTTTTCCTCCCAACCAAAAAAGGGGGAACTTGAAACCGGTTCCTTCCAAACTGATTGGACTATATCTTGAAATCCATCCTTTTGGATCCATGTTAGGTTGAATCAGAAAGGGATAGGGCCCATATTTTGATCATTGGAGAGTTTAAGGAGGACTAGCTTATGATCAGAGGCACTGAAAGGAAGGATTGAAGAATCTGCATTGAAGCCCAGCAGGAAGAGAGAATGTTGCACTAGAAATCTGTTGAGTCTTGTTGCTATATGACCAGGCCCAATTCTTCTATTTGACCAAGTAAAATGTCCTTGGGTTGGTTTGATGTCTTCTAGATACCAATCCATAATCATATCATCTACAAATTCTCGCAGCGGGTCTCTAACAATTGACCCCCCTTTTTTTTCCTTGGTGGAGAGGGTGATATTTAAGTCCTCAGCTAGAATTAAATTCTCAGGTTGATGGGAACTTTGAAATTCCTGGAGAAGGTTCCAACACACATTTTGTTTTTTGAAAGGACGACCGGTACATAGATATTTAAGAGACTTACGGCCAAATGGCCTAATTCTTTGTGACGAATACTTGTGAATATCCAATGATTACATGAGGAGGAGTGGACTAGATCAAATTTGACTGGGTCCATAACATGTTAATCCCACTAGAAGCTCCTCTAGCACTCACAACGACTCCTTCTCCAATTTTCCAAAAGGATTGGTTGGATTGAAGAAACTCTTGTTCCTCCAATTTGGTCTCCTGGATAAGTAAGACTTCGAGAGTGGATATGAGAATTAGATCCTTCATTGCTTCTTCTTTCTTTATGCTCCCTAATCCACTATAGTTCATAGTTCTAAGAGACAACCTTCATTACTTAAATTTTAGGAAATGGGTGGCCCCTTTGGAGGCCTATCCTTTTTTCCTTGTAGTTCTTGAATGGATCATTCCTTCTAACGTTGCTTGGGATCCTTGCAATTTGTCTCTATAGGTATATTATTCTCTTCATTTATTGTCTATTTTCCTTCCTCTTCTTGCTGATTTGGGTGATGTTTGAGAGGGACCCACTTCTCCTTCCTCCTCTTTCGATGAATCTTCCTCTGTTCCTAGATCTTGCGGGTCATGCTAAGTTGTTACTCCCTGGATCGGGGGGTTTTGTTGTTCTGGGGTTTTATCAGAAGATCCACTAGTACAAAATGAGAAATTAATGACTAAAAATATGACTAAAATTAGGCTATAAAAATTATTTTTGAGTCAACGACTAATAGTATCTAATTTCCACTATCTTATAGTTTGACTAACTTAGTCATATTTCACTTAGTCATTAATAGCTTGACATATTAGTAATTGATTTAGTCATTGATAATCAATGATTTAGTCATTGGTTTAGTCACGGATTTAGTCATTGTTTTAGTCACTAATTTAGCCACTGATTGCAACAATTAATGACCAAATATACAACTAAATAAAATACTAGATGATAACATATTAATGACTAAGCTAAATACAAATAAGATACGAGAAATTAGCTACTAATAGTCATATATATGTGAATTTAGTCATTTTTGTAGTCACAAATCTATGATAGGGCGCGGTAGCAATCGAAGCACCGACCTCCTACCTATAATTAGGCAAGTGCTCTAGCATTGAGCTAGTGCCCTTTAAGAAGTTGTTATATCTTGACAATGATGATATTCAAACAAATTTTTCATCATTCAAGCATACAAAATAATTATTATCAAGTTATTAAGTCTAGAATTGGGTCAACATAGTTATAGACTTAAAAAATGACAATTTTTACATACAAAAGCATGTGTTCCACTTCAAACCCTAGGCTTGAAAGCTTTGAAGCCAGACCAGAAGGAGCTAAATGTGTTATCGTACAAAGAGTCTCTGCAGCATTTGTATGTGCTTCAAGGGAATTCTGATTTGCAAAATAGACAACAAACTAAATTAGTGAACATACTTGACTTTCTTAACCCAAAAAATATATTAACAACAAACTAAATCACAAACATAACAAAGAATCTGAAATTTGAATAACCGGGAAGAAAGAAAGAATGATTCAATTATTGTCTACTAGAAGCCAAAAAGTAGTTAATGGGACTATTAAGCACATCACTATAATCCATCTATATACACACTGAAGATTACAATGGTATAGTGCCAAGCACATATACACTTGTTTCCTTCCAGAGGAAGGACCTAAGAATCCAAGACCAGCTACACTCATCCAACATACTTACAAGTGAACTCAACTTGACTACAATCATTTCAAGCAAGGCTGTATTAGCTAGCCATTGCATAACATCATCGGTATAGACATGATCATCTGCTTGAACTAGACGAATTAAAATCTGTATATAAAATGAAGATCATAATTAGACACATATTTTGAACCAAAATTGGAATGCTTGCTCATATAATAAAACAAAGAAGTAAACATTAACTTTTGCAGAAGAATATGACAACATTGATATTTGTAGCAAACTAAATAAACAAGGATATTGCAACAAACTATTTAATAAATGAGTGCAAAATATCACAATAAAAAGATGTATGCTAGATAGCAATCTACAAACTGCATAGTTATTACTATTACAACTTACCAGTAACTAGTATTTATGATAAACTAATTCCTGAGAGCTATGTACAATTTTCCCTATCTGGAATATCCATTCATGTCCTTATCTGGCTGGGATCCCGACTTGTTGACTTGGAAAAAAATTAGGAAATGGTGGACAGTGCATCCAGAAAAGTATAATATTCATTATTTTCCAATAAAGTTAAGATATAGACTTAAAACATCATCAGAGAATCTCATTTCCATGCATTTAATCTTAGTTTTTGTCAAAGGGTCAAGAGTCATAATTGAAGAGCCCAACAAAATTACATTTTGAATGACAAATATAGACATATATACTGTTATCACCCTTCACCCTTTCTACTTACCCTATTACTAGGTCCCCATCGCTAAGCAGTAAAAAAAATATCATGGCATTCAACAAAGATTATTTTGGGATTCAAGATTGAGATTTAATAACCTTTATGGAAGAAATAAGAAATACATGAAGTGTACTATCAACTTTAATAGAATAATTGCGGTACTGATATAGAAACTTTAGTCAAAGAATTTGGTAAAGTTAATGCTGCTACTGCAAAAACAGAGGCTATGTGTTACCTGTTCTTCTTGATATTTGTTTTGTACAAATGTTTTCTTCATTCAAAAAAACCCTAACGTGGAACTTCTTACTAGTGGAATCTCTTGGGGAATGAACACAATTCCCCCTGGTGGCCCTTTGTACTTGTGGTGATGACCTATGAGTGTGTGGAGACCCAGTGTGTTGATTCCCATTAAAAGCTGGAAAAGAGTTTCTTCTCCTTCCAATACTGTACTCCCGGACATCTGAACTTGATTCTTGAGAATTAACAGCCCGAAATAAATAATCAAAATTCCACTTGATTATTTATTATTTTACCAATCCTCCAAAAAAATAAAAATTACTTGATTTTATTCATATCATTAAGTACACTCAAGCCCTCAACTAAAAATATTAACATAAATATATTATCTTTAAAAAACATAGTATGTGGAAAGTTTAATATAATAAAAAACAAAATTTTAATGAAATAAATAACCTATCCTATAAATTATTACACATGAATAATTTGTTATCTATACAAATTATTACACACTAATTTGTTCGATAAAATTAGAGAGTGCATGAAAAGAAAATAAATACACGATATTCAATTAGAAAAAGAACGCAACTAAATAGCCTTAAACTACTTGCCTTAAAAACTTTATATAATATAAAACTAAAAAAAATAAAAGTTTTATGCCATTAATGAATTCATGCATACTCCATTTTCAATGCTGTTTCGCTTTTTGCATGTCAATATTTAAAGGTGGGGGCACTTGTCAATGTTGAAATCTTGAAATCTTGCAAATTTTTCAATCAGCATCTGGATTTAGTGATCAATCCACCAAGAAATTTTCAATCAGCATCTAGATTTTAGTGGATTTTAGTGGCCAATCAGCATCTAGATTTATGATTACATTAGCTTTATATAGATTGCGTACATGCATTTCATCAAAATGAGAGAAAATGATGAAAGGGTAGGTTTGAAAATTTTGAAGCTTAGTATTTGTTTAGTTAAACTAATTTTAATAGAATAATTTTTTTAAGTATGTGTTCTTTTAAATATATGAGAATAGTATAATGAAAAAAATTGGTTTATAATATTTGACAAAGAGCTTTTTAATGAAGTTAATCAGGTGTAGTTCAAATAGTTGTTGATATGGTTTTATGTCTTGAAGAATCAATGGTTTTTTTCAGGGTACCATCTTTGAAATGAGAGGAAGTGGTCGGAAGTGTTATTTGGGATATATTACCTAGAGAAAAACTCTCTCCAATGAAGCAATTATGGAATGAGGTTATTTATTTTGTTAAAGTTGTTCGAAGAAGTTATGGAATTAGGATATTTATTTATTAAAGTTACTCGAAGAAGTTATGGAATGATGTTATTTATTTTGTTAAAGTTGCTTGAAAATTGCATTTAGTTCAACTATTTTAAATCATTTGCTTGCATGAGCAAGATGGTTGATCATAGGAAATTTATGGGAGATTTGAATCTTGGTTGGGGCTATAAAGCACATTTTCTTTTCTATTTAGCCAAATTTACCTAGATATTTTTAGATTCCTGAACATTGTGGATGTCTAATAACTACAAAGGGGACACAAAAACTAATAAAAAAAACATAGATTTTTAAGGAAATGATTTTATCAACATAACATTTGTTCATTAATAAAGTTTAGAATGTTTTGAATTAAGCATCATGGTTCTATTCCATGGTTCACCCCACATTAATGGCACATTGTTAAAAAAGAAGGATGAAACTAAGCTTGTGACTTGGACAAACTTTATGGCATATTATTAAAATAAAGTTAATGTTATGCAATGTAGTCGTCCATAGTGCGTTTTTTGTTGGAACTTATTCATCATCAACTAAAAATTTGAAAATTGCCCTTACTGATTAAACACAACATTCATTAGAGTCAATTATTTTCACTACCCTTCAATTTACGTTCATATAAATTCACAATGTATCAATTTTAACAAAAATATCAGACTATAATGTACATACTATTTTAAATAGTGTTGCAATAATTCAATATTATACAATTGTACATATTATAATTCAATATATAAAATAAAAAACTATAAAATATTGAAAACATGAAAATAGAATTGTAAAAATTTCTTACAAATTAAACTAAACTAAGTGTTCTCTTTTCTCATCCCTCACATCCATAAGCTATTCAATCTGGCGGTCATGCAAGGTTTCCTTGTTCCTTGGACTCAAAGCCTCATTATAATTCCTATATTTAAAAGCAACGATAAAAATAACCCTTGTAATTGTTGAACCGTTATGATTAGCCCTCTTTTAGCCAAGCTTTATGGTATCATTTTAGAGAAGAAAATCAAGGTATGGCTTGAAAGTGAAGGTAAGCAGGCTAAAGGCCAAGCAAGGCTTAGAAGGCATCACTCTACCACATACCACCTCATTACGCTTAGTATGATTGCAGAGGATTGCCGTAATATTAAATGTAATCTCTTTTACTGCTTTGTGGACTTTAGGAAAGCTTTTGATAAAGTGCTTAAAAATAACTTGTGGAATATATTAGAAGAGATAAAGGTTCCTTTAGAGTTGAGAGTTGTCGCGATAAATTTCTATGAGAAAGTCATTGCCAAATTTAAGAGCACCGAGTGATGGTTGAAAGATATGAATTGCTATATTGTAGTCAAACAAGGATGCCCCCTCCCCCCTACCCTTTTCCACATTTACATTGATAAGCTAGAAAGTTGTTTAGAAGAAGCAGGTTGCGTTGGAACATCCTTAACTGGAATAGTCATCATTATCCTTCTCCATACTAATGATATTGTTCTTATGGAAAGAAGCCCCTTCGAACTTGATAAAAAATTGAGGATTCTCAAGGATTTCTACTCTAACATGGGTATGTTTGTTAATACCGGTACAACTAAACTTATGATTATCAAGTCCAAGAAAGACACTTATGTTGATTTTTTTTATGACAATAACAACTTGGAGGAAGTGTCATCTTACAAATATCTCGGAATTGATATCCATCACAAGCTCAATTGGAACTATAATATTGAGAAAAGGATTAACATAGGGTAGAAAGCTTATTCTGGCCTAGAAAAAAATTGTAAATCGACAAATCTGGTGATGTGAGATAAAAAAGAAGTTCATTTTATGAAACTCTCGTCACTCTCGTTATCTTGTACGATTGTGACGTTTGGGTTTGCAACATCTCTTGAGAATCCTAGAGAAATATCGAGCAAATTCAAAAAAGTTTTTTGTCACATATAATCTCAAAATTAAGAGCAATATGCCCCATGATATTCTCCTTATAGAAGTAGGTATTCTCCCCATCAAATGCATCACTATGACTAGGTATTTATACAAGAATAAGATTAATAACATGGAAGACGAGAGACTACCTCAAGTTCTTTAAATTCTAGTCAAGGCCATCTTTGGCTTAAGAGAGGATGGTATAAGGATGCCATGGCTTTGTTAAATCATTGGAAGATGGATAAAAGTACTAATTTGCAAAATATCAACAACCTAAAAATTACTATTACATCTAAGTTCAAAGTGAGAATATGCGACGAGAAAATTTTAGAGGTTACTAAGAAAAATAGGATATAACAAGGAAGTCATTAATCCTAATATGGAAGATCAAAAACACCTCTTTGTCCTAACCAGTTCAAAGAACAAGATTAATATAGCCAAGATACGAACAAACCCCCAAGAGCTTCATAGCGAAACATAGCACTAGACAATTCCTAAAACACAATGGGATGAAAGGATTTGTTAGCTCTATGGGTTTATGAGCGTTGAGGACGAATCTCACTTTCTTTTAGAGTGCCCTGTGTACACCCACATTCGATCACAATTTTCTAATCTGTGCTACAATTATAATCTCCATGATGTTCTAACTTGTCAAAACTATGGTGACCTAAAAATGCTTATTCTTGGTTTTTTAATCATAGGAATCAAATTTTATATAATAAAAAAAATCATTTCTCATTTTTGAGATCTAATAGACCAAATAGATCTCAGTGAACGCCAATAATCATTATCATCATCATTGATTATCATTTTTCTAAATCACTTTTAAAAAACATTAATGATTTTCTCTCCAATATCACTTCAAAAATATTAATCATAATTTTTTCAAAAATCTATAAATATTTAATCTATAAACATTATTCAAAATTTCAAATGCTTAAAATAAACCATTCTAAAAGAGTTTAGAAATAGAAATTCGAAAATCCATCGTATGGTTAGTTTACAAAGAAAATACTTATTGATAAATAGGCATAATGGTATACAACTTGCTTATTAGAAGCAAATTTGACCCCACCATGATTGTCCTTCTAACCTACCTAATAACGTGTACTTATAATGGTATAAAGAGCATGTTGTGATTATGGTTTTAACATAGTACATTTTTTTTTCTAAAGAAAAATAATATTGTAATTTTAATTTTTTAAATATTAAAATTGTTTTTTATGGTTTAAAAAAATATTGTATTTGATTTCCTATAAAATTTAATTTTATCTTATTACAATTTTTTCTAAATAAAATAAAATAATATTGCAATTTGCTTCTCAACCAAATAATAATTTATTTTTAACATATTACAATTTCAATATTAAATATTACAGTTTATTTTATTAATTATACAATTTTATGTTCACTATATCACAATGAACATAACACATACAATTCATTCATACCTTAAAATTTTGTTAAAAAAAAATTCAATCAACATCTAAATTTTAGTGACAAGTCTACAAAGAAATTTTCAATCAATATCTAGATTTTAGGCCAATCCAGCCCACTATTCAAGTTTGAAAAAATAAAATAAAAAATTAACACTAACATCATACTATTAACAAAAATGGTGGAGGGAGAAGCTTATCATACTTGTAAAACCTTACTAGTCAACAAAATGGTGGTGGGACAAGGTTAGCATAAAGTTCAATGGATTGCTCGAAGATATTTTTAATGAGAATCTAGATTTTAGTGGCCAATCAATCAAATTATTGTTTAAGATTTGAAAAAAGAAAACAAGTGTAACATTTTTTTCAAAGTTACTTGATTACGAATATTCCATGCATTGTTTCATTTTAAAAAAAATATTCAGTGCACTTTTATGGACATCATAACATAGAAGTTTTAATTATTTATCATCTTGTTTTATTGATTTAGGTTCATAATGATTGGTTTTATGATAACATTAGCTTTATATAGATGGGTGCATGAATCTCATCAAAAGTTAAATCCATTTTAGCTTTATATAGAGAATATGATGAAAGAATAGGCTTCAAATGTGTGGATGTGACGCTTCCGCATGAGTGGAATATTTTCTTTTATAAAGTTAAATCCATTTTATTGAAATATTTTTTAATACTTAATATTTTTTAATACTTAATATTACTTAATATTTTTTAATACTTAATATTAATACTTAAGTGTAACATTTTTGTCAAAAGTTGCTTGATTACAAATATTCTATGCATTATTTCATTAAAAATATATTCAATGCTAGGCACTCTTTTAAGCATCATAGGCAAGATAAATGACAAAATTACATAAAAGGTTTAACTATTTCTCCTCCTGTTTTATTGATTTATATTAATAATGATTGGATTTATGATTACATTAGCTTTATATAGATTGGTACATGCATTTCATCAAAATTAGAGAAAATGATGAAAGGGTAGGTTTGAAAAATTTGAAGCTTAATATTTGTTTAGTTAAATTAATTTTAATAGAATAATTTTTTTTAAGTATGTGTTTTTTTAAATATATGAGAATAGTATAATGAAAAAAATTGGTTTATAATATTTGATAAAGAGCTTTTTAATGAAGATTAATCAGGTGTAGTTTAAATAGTTGTTGATATGGTTTTGTGTCTTGAAGAATCAATGTTTTTTTCAGGGTACCATCTTTGAAATGAGAGGAAGTGGTTGGAAGTGTTATTTGGGATATATTACCTAGAGAAAAAATCTCTCTAATGAAGTAGTTATGGAATGAGGTTATTTATTTTGTTAAAGTTGCTCGAAGAAGTTATGGAATTAGGATATTTATTTATTAAGTTACTCAAAGAAATTATGGAATGATGTTATTTATTTTGTTAAAGTTGCTTGAAAATTGCATTTAGTTTCAACTATTTTTAAATCATTTGCTTGCATGAGCAAGATGGTTGATCATAGGAAATTTATGGGAGATTTGAATCTTGGTTGGGGCTATAAAGCACATTTTCTTTTCTATTTAGCCAAATTTATCTAGATATTTTTAGATTCCTGAACATTGTGGATGTCTAATAACTACAAAGGGTACACAAAAACTTTAAAAAAAACATAGATTTTTAAGGAAATGATTTTATCAACATAACATTTGTTCATCAATAAAGTTTAGAATGTTTTGAATTAAGCATCATGGTTCTATTCCATGGTTCACCCCACATTAATGGCACGTTGTTAAAAAAGAAGGATGAAACTAAGCATGTGACTTTGACAAACTTTATGGCATATTATTAAAATAAAGTTAGTGTTGTGCAATGTAGTTGTTCATAGTGCGTTTTTTGTTGGAACTTATTCATCATCAACTAAAAATTTGAAAATTGCTCTTATTGCTTAAACACAACATTCATTAGAGTCAATTATTTTCACTACCCTTCAATTTACGTTCATATAAATTCACAATGTATCAATTTTAACAAAAAAATCAGACTATAATGTACATACTATTTTAAATAGTGTTGCAATAATTCAATATTATACAATTGTACATATTATAATTCAATATATAAAATAAAAACTATAAAATATTGAAAACATGAAAATAGAATTGTAAAAATTTCTTACAAATTAAACTAAACTAAGTGTTCTCTTTTCTCATCCCTCACATCCACAAGCTATTCAATCTGGCGATCAGGCAAGGTTTCCTTGTTCCTTGGACTCAAAGCCTCATTATTTCTATATTTAAAAGCAACGATAAAAATAACCCTTCTAATTGTTGAACCATTATGATGAGCCCTCTTTTAGCCAAGCTTTATGGTATCATTTTAGAGAAGAAAATCAAGGTATGGCTTGAAAGTGAAGGTAAACAGGCTAAAGGCCAAGCAAGGCTTAGAAGGCATCACTCTACCACATACCACCTCATTATGCTTAGCATGATTGCAGAGGATTGCCGTAATATTAAATGTAATCTCTTTTACTGCTTTGTGGACTTTAGGAAAGCTTTTGATAAAGTGCCTAAAAATAACTTGTGGAATATATTAGAAGAGATAAAGGTTCCTTTAGAGTTGACAGATGTCGCGATAAATTTCTATGAGACAGTCATTGCCAAATTTAAGAGCACTGAGTGATGGTCAAAAGATATGAATTGCTATATTGTAGTCAAACAAGGATGCCCCCTCTCCCCTAGCCTTTTCCACATTTACATTGATAAGCTATAAAGTTGTTTAGAAGAAGCAAGTTGCGTTGGAACATCCATAGCTAGAATAGTCATCATTATCCTTCTCCATACTAATGATAGTGTTCGTATGGAAAGGAACCCCTTCGAACTTGATAAAGAATTGAGGATTCTCAAGGATTTCTACTCTAACATGGGTATGTTTGTTAATACCGATACAACTAAACTTATGATTATCAAGTCCAAG
The DNA here is from genome assembly GCA_001517045.1 of Pseudotsuga menziesii. Classification (NCBI taxonomy): domain Eukaryota; kingdom Viridiplantae; phylum Streptophyta; class Pinopsida; order Pinales; family Pinaceae; genus Pseudotsuga; species Pseudotsuga menziesii. Next base: position 80,928 of record LPNX010348552.1, read on the forward strand.
AAAGACACTTATGTTGATTTTTTTTATGACAATAACAACTTGGAGGAAGTGTCATCTTACAAATATCTCGGAATTGATATCCATCACAAGCTCAATTGGAACTATAGTATTGAGAAAAGGATTAACATAGGGTAGAAAGTTTATTTTGGCCTAGAAAAAAATTGTAAATCGACAAATCTGGTGATGTGGGATAAAAAGAAGTTCATTTTATGAAACTCTCATCACTCTTGTTATCTTGTACGATTGTGACGTTTGGGTTTGCAACATCTCTTGAGAACCCTAGAGAAAGATCGAGCAAATTCAAAATTTTTTTTTGTCACATATAACCTCAAAATTAAGAGCAATATGCCCCATGCTATTCTCCTTATAGAAGCAGGTATTCTCCCCATCAAATGTGTCACTATGACTAGGTACTTATACAAGAATAAGATTAATAACATGGAAGACGAGAGACTCCCTCAAGTTCTTTAAATTCTAGTCAAGGCTATCTTTGGCTCAAGAGAGGACGGTATAAGGATGCCATGGCTTTGTTAAATCATTGGAAGATGGACAAAAGTACTAATTTGCAAAATATCAACAACCTAAAAATTACTATTACATCTAAGTTCAAAGTGAGAATATGGGACGAGAAAAATTTAGAGGTTACTAAGAAAATTAGGATATAACAAGGAAGTCATTAATCCTAATATGGAAGATTAAAAACACCTCTTTGTCCTAACCAGTTCAAAGAACAAGATTAATATAGCCAAGATACGAACAAACCCCCAGGAGCTTCATAGCGAAACAGAGCACTAGACAATTCCTAAAACACCATGGGATGAAAGGATTTGTTAGCTCTATGGGTTTATGAGCATTGAGGACGAATCTCGCTTTCTTTTAGAGTGCCCTGTGTACACCCATCTTCGATCACAATTTTCTAATCTTTGCTACAATTCTAATCTCCATGATGTTCTAACTTGTCAAAACTATGGTGACCTAAAAACGCTTATTCTTGGTTTTTTAATCATGGGAATCAAATTTTATAGAATCAAAAAAATTCATTTCTCATTTTTGAGGTCTAATAGACCAAATAAATCTCAGTGAACGCCAATAATCATTATCATCATCATTGATTATCATTTTTCCAAATCACTTTTAAAAAACATTAATGATTTTCTCTCCAAAATCACTTAAAAAATATTAATCATATTTTTTTCAAAAATCTATAAATATTTAATCTATAAACATTATTCAAAATTTCAAATGCTTAAAATAAACCATTCTAAAAGAGTTTAGAAATAGAAATTCTAAAATCCATCGTATGGTTAGTTTACAAAGAAAATACTTATTGATAAATAGGCATAATGGTATACAACTTGCTTATTAGAAGCAAATTTGACCCCACCATGATTGTCCTTCTAACCTACCTAATAACGTGTACTTATAATGGTATAAAGAGCATGTTGTGATTTTGGCTTTAACATATTACATTTTTTTTTTCTAAAGAAAAATAATATTGTAATTTTAATTTTTTAATATTAAAATTGTGTTTTATGGTTTAAAAAAATATTGCATTTGGTTTCCTATAAAATTTAATTTAATTTTATTATAATTTTTTCTAAATAAAATAATATTGCAATTTGCTTCTCAACCGAATAATAATTTATTTTTAACATATTACAATTTCAATATTAAATATTACAGTTTATTTTATTAATTATAAATTTTATATACACTATATCACAATGAACATAACACATACAATTCATTCATACCTTAAAATTTTGTTAAAAAAAAAATTCAATCAACATCTAAATTTTAGTGACAAGTCTACAAAGAAATTTTCAACCAATATCTAGATTTTAGGCCAATCCAGCCCACTATTCAAGTTTGAAAAAATAAAATAAAAAATTAACACTAACATCGAAATTTTCAATCAATATCTAGATTTTAGGCCAATCCAGCCCACTATTCAAGTTTGAAAAAATAAAATAAAAAATTAATACTAACATCATACTAGTAACAAAATGGTGGCGGGAGAAGCTCATCATACTTGTAAAACCTTACTAGTCAACAAAATGGTGGTGGGACAAGGTTAGCTAGACTAAACATAAAGTTCAATGTATTGCTCGAAGATATTTTTAATGAGAATCTAGATTTTAGTGGCCAATCAATCAAATTATTGTTTAAGATTTGGAAAAAAAAACAAGTGTAACATTTTTTTCAAAGTTACTTGATTACGAATATTCCATGCATTGCTTCATTTTAAAAAAATATTCAGTGCACTTTTATGGACATCATAACATAGAAGTTTTAATTATTTATCATCTTGTATTATTGATTTAGGTTCATAATGATTGGTTTTATGATAATATCATCTTTATATAGATGGGTGCATGAATCTCATCAAAAGTTAAATTGGCCATCTTCTTAGAAGGCCTAACCCCAAACACAAAAGACTCAAAGCTCGAACCTGTGGGTACGTCTTACTAATTGAGCTAACCCTTGGGGTTGAAAAGTTAAATCCATTTTAGCTTTATATAAAGAATATGATAAAAAGGTAGGCTTGAAATGTGTGGATGTGAACTCCCGCATGACTGGAATATTTTTTTTATAAAGTTAAATCCATTTTATTGAAATGTTTTTTAGATCTTTAAAAAAATGTGTTTTTAATATATAAATATTACAATGTAAAAAATTGACGTATATCATTTGGCAAAGATTTTTTAATTTACAATAATTTTAATACTCAATGTTACAATGCATGTCTTTGTCACGAGATATGAATTTGCAGGGGATTCCCAACGCCATTCACAAACTCGAGGAATGGATTTGAAAATACAGTGCAGAACCAGTTCTTTAACTGAAAAAAATAAATATTAAAAAAATAAAAATATTTTTATATATATTAAAGAGAAATTAATTTTGTTAGTTTTTTTTAATTTACATAGTTTGTGAATTTGAAAATGCTACACTTTTAATTCCTAATTTTGAGTAAAATATTATAATTGTTATTATTTAAAATATTTCAAATCATGTTTTAAAAATTCAAATAAGTATTTTTAAATATATTTAAAATTAAAAGTTATAAAAGTATAAAATTTGTTTAATCAAGCTTTATCTATATGAGGTTATTGTAAAAAAAATTGTTAAAATTTTTTCATGCATTGCTTCCTTTCTCACATCTCTTTTGAAGAAGAATTCATTTGTGGAATGAAGAGGTTGTCTCAATATTCTCATACCTAAAGGATGTTGTGAACTCTATACTAGAGTTGGTAACAATGAATTTAAGTAGAGTTTTTATAATTGATTGTGCTATATTGTGGCAAGGATTTGAATCATTATTGATGTAAGAAAGGAGATCATTTGATTTTGAAAGTAAATAATTCAAGGGATTTATTTTGGTGAAATTTGCTTATGAAAAAAATATAGATAAATGTGGAAATAAAGATTTGAATTTTCTTTTACTTGCAAAACAAGTTTTTGAATAAAGTTATATAATTATAAATAAATAAAATAATAAATCAATGGTTTTATATGTAATTTGGTGTACATTACAAATAATATATAGTAATAGTTTATTTTATGTTATTTATAATTGATTTTAAAAACTTATATTGTTTTTTTTTTTAAATTTTGCGGTAAATTATATTTATACAATAATCATAATTTATATTATATTACAAGATATTGTATAAGAACAAAGACACATTTATGATGAATGAACGGTATGGTGGAGCGGCTCTCTGAACCGCGGCTAGGGTTTCCCTAGTCGCAGCCTCCCTTGCTACGCAGAGCTGAGCTTTGGCTGGATCGTTGGCTGTTGCCCCTCCTCGTGCCTCAGCGTGGGGTTCCCTTTGGCTGCCGCTTCTCCTCGTGGTTTTAGCATGGAGTTCTTTTAGGAAATGAGCTCTCATGCCCAGCTCGCCACCTTCAAGGCCCTTGTTCAAGTTGCCGCTCCTCAGGCAGCTCACATTCTTCATCCAAGTTCGTGAAAAAGATGGATGAGATCCCTTCTCTGGAGCTCTCTCCTACGGATCCATGCCAGAAAGCTCTCATCCTCTCT
>LPNX010348553.1:0-28092 GCA_001517045.1 Pseudotsuga menziesii
ACTGAATCCCCCACTTGGGCCTCCACCACCTCAATCTTCCATCACTCCGATAGCAAGCTCACTAACAAAGGAAAGCTTGGGAAGAACACAACAGTGCTCCAAAGGAACAAAGGGATGCAGACTCAAGTATAGTTCTGGCAACAATGGACTATAGTTTCGGTACTCTCATTTCTCTCTTATGCTTTCAATGTCTCAATGGTTCCTTATATAGCTTTCCAAAGTGATACTGAAAGGTCGAATCCGTGCGATCTCAAGGCATATGGAAGGCCAGGAGTCATATGAGTCGGATTCAGGACAAGGAACGGTCCAACAGTTTTGGATTATGCACACATCCCGATGTACGCAACTATAGAGGGAATATCCGCATATGTATGCGGTTATCGGGGAAAAGGTCGTGTATATCATTTTTCTAATGTTTTTAGGGATGGTCAATGATACATCAAAAGACAATAAATGGTCCATAGGGAATAATGAGTCTGCAGCGGGATAGGGAAAGGCCATACAATGTGTGATTCACCTAGTGTGGTGAAATCCGCTATAAGACTAGCTATTACCATAAAGTTACCTTTGGATATACCAAAATTTGATGGTAAATCCGGTGAAGATCCTGAAAACCATGTGATGACTTATTATCTGTCGTGCTCATCTAATTATCTCATTGATAGTTATATTTGTCTAATAATTTTTAAAAGAAATCTCACTGGAACTATCGTTAAATGCTATATAGAGTTACCTCAACATTCATTTTGAGATTTCAACTTTCTAACAATGCCCTTTTCTACACATTTTTAGTTACCGATTAGATATGAAAAAGGTACAGAACTATTGACATCACTTATCCACAATACTTCCACCCATATATCGGATGATATACATTAGTGGAGACATCAATGTAGGTTGATTAAGGTGCCCATTCATGATCAATTACTTCTTGATTGGTTTACTAAGTAATTACTTTCAACCATTGTGATGGATGTTTCCATGGGAGGTGATGTTACTGAAGATAAATCCATTAGCTATGCTTAGTACTTGGACTTGGTTTATTCTCAGTCAATCACTTTGTATTATTTGATTCTGAATGCTCCTCGTCCTACTTCAAACCCTTTAAGATATTCGACAGTATCACCTGCTGATGGCATACTAGGTTCTGTCCAAACATAGTATACGACTAAATCCATGAAGAAACATGTGGAAATTGAACCTAAGTGATAGAACAATTACACTCACAAAATTTCTAATCAAACATGCAAATTTACCAGCAAAGGAGACTGAAATTGTAGCATAGCACTAATCTGTATTGAATAAGTGTACAATAGACAACCTTATGAAGTCATAGGCTGATGAAATATATAATTACATAATAGATTTGAATGCATAAGGATTCCATTCGAAATAGTCAAAATGTAGGCTTACTAAATCTAGTCAAATCCACCATAGGTGCATAAAGCAGTTTCCAAATCCACTTAGAGGCTCACGAATTAGAAAAGTCAAGTAGGAAAGCTAATAAGGGATGGAAAGAGAACTCATACATGTTTTTATTAGGAGAAAAGGATGGAGTTTGATTTGGGCAAAAAACAAGTCAACTACATGTAGCCTTGCTTTCCCTTTTGCCTTATTTCTTAATAAAACAGGTAGCTTTGCAGAAAAAGTAAATATGGACTTTGGAGGATCTGGAATAAAGTAGACATGCTAAATATCATTTCCAAGAGGTTTCCCAAGTGCTCCATGACTCACTTTTATCAAGTTTTACTTCTATGACATGTAGAAGACAACTTGCATAGAGTGGAATATAGGAAATTAGGCAAATAAGACAAAAATGAATTAATTAATGTCTAAGGCAGGTAACTATGGGTTGATTACTTGAACACCCCCCCTTAATATTGAATTTATGAGTAAATATCAGAAAACTATAGGGCCTAGCAACAAGGATTAGTCACCCTTTACATACTAGATGTCCATTTAACTAAGGAAATAGGCAAAAACCCAGTGGGAAAAACCTCTTTTAAACATCGACAGTAACACAAAATTTGAAAATCTTGTCATCAATCATCCTTCACAGCATGATAAAAAATCCCCTGTAGTGATTTGAGATTGCTGAATGTCTTCTCACAAAAAAAATTGGTGAAGATGTCTACTACTTGTTCTAAATATGCACAGAAGAGTAGGTGAATGGTGCCATCATGCACAAGCTGTCTGATGTAGTGCATGTGGATCTCAATGTGTTTGGTTCTCAGGATCTAAACTGGATCATTGCATATTTGAATGGTGTTCTGATTATCACAATAGATAATAGTTGAAAATTCTAATTCGAATCCACACTCACCAAGTATTCCTTGCAACCATAAACATTGAGTTGCTACATTTTCAACTCCTCTATACTCTGCTTCTGTAGATGAGAGTGCTATGGCACTCTGCTTCTTGCTTGACCAGCTGACTGGTCCTTCTACAAGAATAAACACATATCTTGATGTTGAATTTTGATATGTGTTGTCACCTACCCAATCACTGTCAGTAAACCCAATCAAATCAACATTATATTTAGCTTTATAGAAGATCCCATGAGTTCTTGCTCCTTGAACAAAGTTAAGGATCCTTTTGGCTTCTCTCCAATGGATCTCATGAGGCTGATCCATGTATCTTGAAGCCATGCTAAGTGCATAAGAAATATCAGGTCAAGTGTGTGTAAGGTAAATCAAACACCCAATCAACTATGTATACATTGTATTATTTGCCATAGGAGAAGAACCTGCTTCTTTAAACTTAACTCCTGAAAGGAAGGGAGTCCTGCTTGGCTTGCAATATTTTATGTTGAACTTGTTCAGAAAATATAAGGCATGCTTGGACTGATGTACTTTGATTCCATGTTGGGATTGATCAATTCTGAGACCTAAGAATTGGCTCAACAATCCCAAATCAGTCATAGAAAAGGCATGGTTCGTTGCATCCTTCAAGGAGGCAATCTCTTTCTTTGAACTTCCTGTAATCAGAAGTTCATCCACATATAAGACAATAATAATCAAATAACCATGAATCATCTTCAAATAAACATTAGGATTACACTTGCATCAAACAAAAATCAATGACATACCAATCTTGGCATACCAAGCCCTGAGGAATTGCTTGAGCCCATACAATGATTTCTTTAACCTGCACACAAAAGATGGATTAGAAACAAACCCTTGATGTTTATGCATGTAAATATATTTAGTGATATCTCCATTTAGGAAATCACACTTCACATCCATGTGATGTACTTCCCACTGCTTCGAAGCTGCAATGGCTAAAGCTAGCCTTATGGAGTCCATCTTTGCCACTGGTGCAAAGGTTTCATTGTATTCAATAACATGTACCTATGAGTAGCCCTTGGATACCAATATTACCTTATATTTCAAAGGTGAACCATCAGCAGCAAACTTAGTCTTGAAAACCCACTATCATTGAACTAGCTTCCTCCCTGGGGGAAGATCAACCAGTTCCCAAGTGTTGTTCTTCTGGAGCGAGCTGAATTGTTCTTTCATGGATGTTTTCCATATTGGATCATGTGATGCATATTCATATGTCTGTGGATCTGATTCAACCATCAGGTAGAACTTCTCTGAAAACAAAGGGTCTTTCATACATAAGTCACTCTCAAATTGAGATCTAGTCCTCCTAGGGTCACTAGGATTTCCAACTAGTTCCCCAGCTGCATGAATGGTATTTTCTACCCATTTTGGTCTTGTAGGACTACCATGATCTGAAATTCAATCATCATTATCAGACATATCATAATCAGCAAACTCATTTGTCTCTCCACTTACATTCAATGGATCTGGTGGTGAAGAAAACTCTCCAACTTCAACTGCTACTAAAGGCTCTTCTTGGAACTGAACACTCCTTTCAATGAAGGATTTGTTTGTACTAAAGTTGATCAGCTTGTAGCCTTTTGAATATTTATAATATCAAACAAATAGGCAATCTTGGCTTTGGGGTGGAAAATCCTTTCTCTTTTCAGTTGGAATTCTAGCCCAAGCCTTTGAGCCAAAAATCCTGAAATGGGTCACATCTGGCTTGTGCCCACTCCAAGCTTCGAAAGGAGTCATACCATAAATATTTTTATGAGGCACCCTATTCTGTATGTAGGATGCACAGTTTATATCCTCATCCCAAAAATTTGGTGGAAAAGTCTTAGCCTCCATAATACAGGTTGCCATCTCCTTCAGTGATCTGTTCTTTCTCTCAGCAACACCATTTTGCTATGGTGTGTTAGGGATTGAATGCTGCATTGGAATACCTGCATCTTTACAATATTGAATGAACTCATACTTGTCATACTCACCACCATTGTCAGATCTGAGGATCATAAGTATCGTCCCAGACTGGTTTTCCACCAAGGCCTTAAAGGCTTTGAAGAGGTCAAAAACTTCATACTTATGCTTTAGGAAGTAAACCTAACAATACCTGGAAAATTCATCTATGAAGGTCAATGCATATTTGGCTTGAATCATGAACATATGAAGAAATGAACCAGAAACATCATCGTGGATCAACTCAAGAGGTGCAGAGGTTCTCTCATTACTAGCTCTCTCAAATTTGTGCTCTAGGTGTTTTCCTAGGATACAACCTTGACAGAATCCCTTGGAAAACTTAATCTTTCATAAACCTATGATGATATATTTTTCACTTAGATCAGAAAGATAATTATAGTAAATATGGTCAAATATTTCATGCCAAATCTTGCTTGCCTCATTAGCATGAATCAGAAGAGCAGATGGGTTTGAGTAGGGTACAAAATGGGAAAACATGTATACCTTCGAAGTGTGATCAACAACACCTTTTGCAATGAATTTACCATTTGAGATCTCTGTGATCTCAACATCATCAAAGGAGAAGATGACCTTCTTTGGAGACCCTGTGTGAGTCATATGATACACTGATAAGAGGTTAGAGGCAAGACATGCAACATAAAACACATTATTGAACTTACCATGGTCAAGACCAATCCTTCCTTTCCCCAAACTTTCAGTGAGAGAGTCATCTCCCAAAACTATTGGTGGGCCTTTCGACATGTCAAGAGAGGTGAATGCCTCCTTGGTCGAAACCATATGTCTAGAAGCTCTAGAGTCTATGATGAAGCTAGGTGAGCTTGATGTGCCAGCAACCAAAGCATGCACTCTCTCTCTGTCCTCTGCATTTGATCCTCCTTCCCTCTTCTTTGACAAATCAGGAAGGGAGATGTTATTCTTCTCCAGGAGTTGGGTCAACATGTCAATTTTCTTCTTCATACAGGAGCTCTCAGGATGATAGCCCTTACTACAATATGCACACTTGCTCATTTCTCCTTTGTTCTTCTTCTTCTTCTCGAAGTTCTTCTTGGAGCCTTGGGGCTCCTCTTGAGACTTGTTCTTGTCTCTCTTTTGGTTAGGTGGATTCTTAGCTTTCTTCTTGCCTTTTGAAACCACCCTCGAATCTCCAGAAACCAAATCTTGGCCTTTGGAAGGTTTGATGGTGCCCATCCTTACCAATTTATCTTGTTCCTGTGTGAGGGATTCCATGAACTCTGCAAGCTTAGGCATCTTTTAGGCTTGAGCTGTCAACTTGGTGGCATGGAAGGTCGAAACAAACACTAAATAGTCAGGGCCAAGCTTCAAGAGTATGGCTAAAACTAGTTTCTCTTCCTTCTTTTCAATTTCACATTGTTTTAGTTGCAAAACAAGGGAATTAAACTTGGAAAATAGAGTTGCAAGGATTCAAAGCTGTTGGGACTCAAAGAGATCGATTAATTCTCGATTTGATGTTCTCTCATCTCATTTGCCTTACCAAAAATATCTACAAGCTTCTCCCACACTTCATTAGGTGATGTCAATCCATCAAGATGGAAGAGGAGGTCTCTTGAAATGCTCAGACACAAGAGACCATAGGCCTCATCCCTCCTGTTGTGCCATTTTATTTTCTCTGTAGATGCATTGGGATCTGCCTTAGTTTCCATAGTCACACTGTAGAGACATTTTCTCTCATCAGTATCTCCATCTCCTCTTTCCATTCAAAGATATTAAATGGAGTCAAGATGATCTTTTGAGATTGATCAGTAGCTCATAAATTGTGCCCTTCAGTCAACAGAATATGCTCCTAGTCAATATGTCAAAACTATGATAGCAATATGGAAGGATAGAAATCGATATACAAAGGCTCTGATACCATGTGGAAATTGAACCAAAGTGATGGAACAATTACACACAAAATTTCTAATCAAACATGCAAATTTACCAACAAAGGAGACTAAAATTGGAGCATAACACTAATATGTATTGAATAAGTGTACAATAGGCAACCTTATGAAGTCATAGGCTTCTGCAATATATAGTTACATAAGAGATTCAAATGCATAAGGATTCCATTCGAAAGAGTAAAAAAGTAGGCTTACTAAATCTAGTCAAATCCACCATAGGTGCATAAAACAATTTCCAAATCAACTTAGAGGCTCACGAATTGGAAAAGTAAAGTAGGAAAGCTAATAAGGGATGGAAATACAACTCATACATGCTTTTATTAGGAGAAAAGGATGGAGGATGATGTGGGAAAAAAAAAAGTCAACTACACCTAGTCTTGCTTTCCCTTTTTCCTTATTTCTAAATAAAACAGGCAGCTTGTAGAAAAAGCAGATATGCGCTTTGGAGGTTCTAGTATAAAGAAGACATGCTAAATATGGTTTCCAAGAGGTTTCAAAACTGGTCCATGACTCAGTTTTAGCAAGTTTGACTTCTATGACATGTAGAAGAAAACTTGCATAGAGTGGAATATAGGAAACTAGGAAAATAAGACAAAAATGAATTAATTAATGTCTAAGGTAGGTAACTATGGGGTTATTATTCTAACAAAACAAAACCAAAATTCTTGATCTGTTAGTCAGACTATTTCCAATCCCAAGACTACTTCTTCTCGTGTTGTTTCTATCTAAGTGAATGCGGTTCAATCCAAAGAATATTCAGGGACAAAGAAGAAAGGAAGAAACAAATCCAAGAAATTTATGAATCAAGAGGAATATAATAAAACAAAAACCATGGATGTCGAATAAAGAAATAAGAGAAAGGATAAATTTATTTGCATAATATTTGGAGGTGATCATTTCACCAAAGAATTTCGTCGTCACAAGGAGGTTACAAAATTTATGAAAAACACTTCCACCGTGACAATTTTAATTGATCATTTCCCTACTGAACATCAATTGATTTACAATCAATCCTTGCATGGGTCTTCCTCATATTCCATTGATGAGGTTAAAATGATGTTCAATTAATCAGTTCATATTTCGACTATTTATCAAAGCTATGAACCTCCTCCAGAAAAAAGAGTGATAACACTGCAATTAATAAAACTACAACTTCCATCCCTCCTCCTACCAGTGGTCTTCAAATTTAAAAAATGTGTGTTGGTCGTAGTCCTCCGACCACCCAAGAGTACCATTCATCACTCAATATTTAATCCTAGTGCACATCCCACCCAATACTACAATGTATTGGAATATTTGGCTTAAGCACCGTGTACTATGTCTACCCTCAAAGTACTCAAAACATGTCCTACACATATGAAGATTCTATTGTCGGTTCTTGAAGCTATGGATCCCTAGAATAGTAATGTTATGACACAGGAGCATCCAACTCATATTTCGTTGACTAATGAGTCAACATGCCATGTAATCACTTCTATATGGATAAGGTTCCTTGTTAGATTGACAATATTAGTTTTATTTTTTAATAAGTGATAGTTTGTCATTATTCTCCTTGAACCCTATGAGGAATTCTTCAAGGATGGATCTTTGTTGATAGGATTTCTTTTATTAGGTGTCTAGATCCAAGCTATTCAGATTTGATAGGTTTTCTCAGTGTTATAAGAAGAATTGAATGTAACATACATGAATTTAGCAGAGAGAGTGAGGAGTGAAGAATGTAGAGTTTGTGTGTAATTGTTCTTCTGGTCCAATTGAATGAAGAACATAGTTTACTCTACAAGTTATTGAGTGTTTATATTTTTGTTTCAATTTCCAGAAGTATTGGTTTGAATTTCTATGTGTATCTTTACAAGCCTTCTTGATAGATAAACTCCAATTGTAGATTAGATACGATAAGCTTCAAGTTGCAGTAAGGAATTGATATTTTCAGTGATCAATTCAAGAAAGATTACAGAAGGTTTAAAGGACATATATCTTCAATAGATCCATGGATGAGATCGATCGATCTTCAGCTAAGATTAATTTCATTGAATGAACTAATGCATGAGATAAGCACTAAGAACCAAAAGTGATCGTGGATAAATCGTTTTTTATCAACGGCGAAGATCAATCTTGGAGAAGATCGACAGGGGAAAAGTATTCTTCTAGGTGAAAGTGACGGGAGGTTAACATAATTTATATATGCATATTTTTTATAAAATATGCTTTACCAAATTTGAATTCCACCGTTGATTTGGTTGGAACATAGATCTGATGGTCCACAAGGATTCCTCTGATTTAACAAGCAAGCTCATTAACATTTTTAATGGATGTGGAATTTTCTTATTAAACAGAATTTGTTTAGTATTTGAGATACGACAAACAACATGGATGACAATTGTTGATTCGAGGGGAAAGATCATGTTGATTGGACCTATTACTATTACCTGGAATTAGGTTTGGTATCAGAGTAGAAGGTTCATCCTGTAGAAATATGCCACGAAGACAAGTACGAGCACATGGGGTACTTGTAGGATGTGGTTGAGGAAGAAAACATGCAGAAACATACATAAAGAGAGACATGAGAATACTGGAAGAAATACTAGAAGCTATGGAAAGAAAGAACCACTCAAATAATTCAGATAACAGTGATGAAGACAAAGAATCCCCTAATGACAAAGAATAAGATCCTGAAGAAGTCATATTTTTGAAGATACCGATGAACGCTAGTAGTAGACCAAGAGTGGAAGTACCTACGTGTGAAGGTAAATTAAATGTTGAATAACTCATGGATTGGATTAATGCTCTGACTAAATATTTTGATTTTGAAGAAATTGAAGACAAGAAGAAAGTAAGATATGCAGCTACCAGAATGAAGGGACATGCATCCATCTGGTGGGATGGTCTCTAGATCCATCGATAAAGGATAGGTAAGTCAAAAATAAATTCTTGGGATAAGATGCTACATAAGATTAGGAGTCATTTTATTCCCAAGGACTATCAATTGAACATTATTAGATAATTACATAACCTTAGACAAAAGGCCACGACTGTAAAATAATACACAGAATAATTTTTTAGACTGAGTATTAGAGTTGGACACACACAGGGAGGTCTAGAAAGAGTATCTAGGTATATCAATGGATTAAGATATGATATACAGGATGAAATTAGTTTATTAAATTTGAAAAATGGAGAAAATGCATATCAAGTAAAGTTCAAAGGTAGAAGAAAAACTGTTAAGAAAACAGAACTAGAAAACATAGGAAAGAATATAGTAAGAGGAAGAGGGTCTCCTAGTAGTGGAGGTAGTACTTCGAAAGAGGGGACTAATGGTTCTAGCAGGAAGTCATCTCAAAGAGGAGGATTCATAGGAGGAAGAGGTAGACATAGAGAGGTAAAGTGTTTTGCTTGTATAGACATTGGACATATGTCTTGGAATTGTACAAGAAATCAGTCTTGAAGTTAGAGAAATGTGAATGTTGCATAGGCTCAAGAAGAGTCAAAATAAGAAACATATATGAATAACCCTCCAGAGGAAGGAGAATATCTTATGCTGAAGAGAGTTTTGGTAAAATAAGAGAAGCAAGTACATGAACCATCCCAAAGGAAATGTTTGTTCAGAACAAGTTTTAAGTCATAAGGTAAGTGTTGTAAAATGGTTATTAACAGTAGTATTACAGATAATTTGGTAAACAAGATTATACCTCCTTTGGTGAAATGGGCCACCATGCCCTGGCTGGAAGGAAACACCTCCCTATCTTTCTCAGCAATGGAAGAGGATCTATGGATCAATTAGGGAAATGAGTGAAGAGAGAGGGATGTGGGTGGCTTGAGAGGTGAACGTGTCTCAAGGCATCCATGGGTAGCATAACAATATGCAAGAGAGGTGTGTTTGAGAGTGATCCCCACCCCTCCTTTTATAGCTTTTTTTGGGACTTTTAGGGTTTTAAGCCCTTGGTCAGGGATTTAGCCCCTTTTTTGGGATTTTAGCCCCTTTTACCCTAACTTTAGCTCCTTTTAGGGTTTTAGGCTCCTTTGAGGGGTGTTAGCCCCTTTTTGGAGGCTTTAGCCCCTAGGAATGTTATTTAGGCTCCTTTTGGGGTTTTTTAAGCCCTTTTACTCATTTTTAAGCCTTTTTGAGGGTGTGGGGTTCTAATGGGGTTTTATGAGGGGCATGAATGGGTGTCCTTTGGTGGTGTAGGCCATGTAGTGCCGAGTGACATATTTTTTGGGTTAACAGATTGCCCCCTTGATGTGTGAGGGCAGGATCTCATCGTATGGTTGACAGACATCATAGGATTTGTTGCGTAGAGGTGGTGCTTCTGGGGCTGGGGCATGGTGGATTTTGGTTTTTGTATTAATATGGTTCCCATCAATGGGTGAAACACAAACAATGTGTGACATGTATATGGATGAGGTGGGCATCCCCATGCTCCTGGAAATGTCAAAAGAATAATTTGATTTATGCTCTAAAATACAAGAGCCGATCATATAAAACCGATGATACAATAAAGGTTGCCTCAAATGTGAGGCTGGATACAATACTGATATGGTACAATGGACCCATGACATTCTCATGGGATGCTATATCTTCATGACTGATGGTCTGTTGGATCTAGAACGATACATAGCTGTATGGACGGGCTGATTGAGAGTGAGAGTCTCTGTGGTACAAGTATGCTGCATCAATCATAAACCTATATAGAAGCACTGGTGGGGCTTCTGAACATTGTCTCCAATGCAATCCAAAAATCACAAGGGACATAACCTATTTAGTTCCCTCGAGGAGACTCATCAATGTGCTAGAGTCAGGTAACATCCGAGGTCTTTGACCAAGTACTCTGCGAACCAAACCCTGTACGAATCTCAATGGTGAGATGATGTAGTTGGAGTCAAGGACGTGAGAAGCATATCCCAAGAGGAACTAAGGACTCCTCTCAAGTGGTCCAAGGAACTCATCAATGAGGTTAATGAAACCAAGATATGTTGAACTCTAGGTCTATCCTCTAGAATATGTGTGTTGTCATCGACAGAGGAAGACCTGCCTCTAGTCAAGGAAATGATGTTTCCTTGACCAAGAGCTCAAGGGAGATAACAGAATGGTGTGAGACAATATACGGAATGACCCACTGAATGGGGGGGCGAGGGGGAGTTAAAGAGTTGAACAGGGGCAAGGGGAGTGTGGGAGACTAAAAATTCCTTTGTTTAGAGTATGATGGCAGGTCAGACTAGGAAGCAAATGAAACTGAGTCATGGGAATGGGATCATAGCTGTAATACCGGGAATGTCACTGCAAATGGGAAATAATTGGAGGAGGTGGACAGTTTTGATACTGATGGGATCCAAGGAATACACATTGTAGAGTAATCTGAACAAAGGCAACCCAATGTGGGAATGTTGGAAAGCTATTTTTTGTGGGGTGGTGTCTAGGGACACCGTTGTGGTATGATCTCATGGATTTTTGGTGAGCCCGAGAAGGTAAATGCTCGATGGTGCTTTCAATTTTAGAGAGTCTGAAAGCTTGAAGAAGACTCCATTGGGGGATCCTTTTCATTGGTAGTCTCGTGTGCCCAAAAAAGGATAAAAGTATACATATGAGAGCTCACCCATCCTATAGGGGATGAGAGACTTCTTTACTATTGGTAGTCCAATCAGGATAGAAAAGGTTAAACCTATACTGACTAGACGGTCATTCAGATACTTTTATGAGCATGAACGAAACCAAGTTTGCTCGGTAATCTTTTCTTGATTAGAAGGTTGGAAAAGAGCTTAACGACAACCTATAGTGATATTTTTCGTAAGGTGCAGACCCTATGCCTGAGAAAGCATAAAAGTATGCAGAGGGGAACGATCTTGGCTTGAGTGTGCCAAGGAGGCCCTTTTCAATTGATGGTATACATGGTCCACAAAAGGAGGTAAACAAGATGATGTAGATGCCCTTTCCTATAATTTAGCGAGTGGGAAAGGAAGCAGTTGCGCTTGGCTATCTTTTCGTTGTTTTAAGGAGTAAGAAAAGAGCTTAAACAAAACTCCAGTATGGTCAACTGATTGCAGTGGCACAGGAGGTGCCCCATGTCAAGACAATGGACAGTGGTCCAAAGGTCATCCACGCAATATGGATGGAGCAGAAGGCTCTCAAACATACCAATACATGCATGGGATAGATCGTGCCAAAGGCTCATTGGTCAGTGCAATAGAGGCATGCAAACCGAGGTGGCTCTCTGACAGAGGTCAAGAGAGCGTGTGTATGTGTTGTGGTGGATGGACTTGACTACATGCAAAGTGAATGCAAGTCCGAGGGCACTTATATGCCAAATACATGCAAGAAAAAGAAATCATTTTGTAGATAGTGGTCCAGAGGTCCGTGTAAGGTGCGGTGAATAGAAAAGACAACTATGTGTTAAAAATAAAAAAACAAAACTAAAGAATGGTAACCCTTAATGGGTGGTGGCCTGAAAACTCACATGAGTAGCAGTCGAGAAGTGTGATACAAGTACAGGTCCATAGACACTTGCATCATCATGTCATGGCTTCATAAATCGAGGTGACTTGTGGGAAATGGACCCTCAATTAATTTATTAAACATGAGATGATGGTGTCATAAAGAGATATAAATTTGAGCCTGGAGGTGTGAGAGGTGTCTCGAACCGATTCCGGGTGACTTTGAATTAGCAGTTGATGGTGCTGCACCTAGTGAGTTGGTGCACTTAGGAGTTTTTATGTCGCTATGCATATCCTGTTGAGAAAGCCTAGGTGGCTTCTCATTCTGTATTGGACATGTTTTGGACATGCGACTTATCTATTTATCTATATATATTTTTGATGCATGTAGATGCACTTTTATTATGTGAGTCTTTTTATGATGACGTGGAATGCAAATGTCTATGTGATGTGTTTCCTTGTGTGTGCATTTTTGGACATAGTTATGCATGATGTTATGGTTGTATGTTTCCTATATGTGGTTGTGGATGTGTCAATTTAGAATATCATTAGCCATTTGATCTGTGACACTATTGAGGTTTCTAGGAACATGTGTGAATGTGATGGATTCAAATGCTCTAACCATCTGTTTAGTGCGCAGGTACTTTCTAAAGAGGCAGGGATCATGTACCCGATAGTAGTTGTTCAACTAAGAAACAAGCAGCTAGGAGTCTAAGAAGACATCGAGATGGTGAATTCCTAACTGGAGAGTGGCGGTCAAGAGGCCATTGACATCATCATATTCATCCTAGTCGTTAGTTGCGATGCCCACGCATATTCTGTCGATGTGGATCAACTCATGCAATGGGGAGTAGATGACCCATGTAGCCGAGGTGAGGTTTGGAGACCATCTGCTTGCTCCATCAACCAATCCCATATACCGGTTTGAGGTGTGCTCCATCTGAAGCAATGAGAGGAAACAATACATAAGACTCAATTTTGAAAAATGTGTAAAACAACAAATGGAAAGGTTATAATACAAGCTGAACTGTCATCACTCAAAGGGGTGACGTTAGAGGGAAAGTCATTTGGACTTCCATGGGGTCAGTGGTCATTGCTTTATGTGACACTATGAACCCTAGGAGATGGCCCGCTGGGACATAGAAGACACACTTGAAAGGGTTCAAGAAGATTCCGTACTGGCGACATCATATGAAGACTTGTCACAAGTCGTCTATGTTCCATATTTGCTTTTACGACTGCGCAATGAGGTTGCAGAAGCATTGTGTTGTGGCGCGTTGGAAGGTGGCTCCAACATTTTTTAGGAAAAAGGGCATGAATCATTACGTGAATGTGCCTTATGGGGTTGTGAATGCTGTCTTATAACGGTATTCTTTCCAGATTTGGGTTTGGTTATATCCAAAAAATCTGTCCATGAAGGAAAAGGCCTCATGTCTAGCGCATGCATCGATGATCTGATCGATGAAGGGTGTGGGGAAGTTGTCTTTGGGACACACCCCATTAAGGTAATAGAAGTTTGTGCAAACACAAATGGTACCTTCTTTTTTATTCATGGGAACAGGATTAGAAACCCAAGTGGTGTACCCAATTGGATAAATGGAGCCAGCTATGCGTAGCTTCTCTATGTCAGCTTTAATCGCAGCCACTTTGGATGGATGGATGGGCCATTGATTTTGGCATACGGGAGCCACATCGGGCCATGTGTTGATGTGGTGTTCTACGATGGATGGATATAGGCCAAGCATTTCGGTGTAAGACTGGGCGAAGATGCCACGGAATTCTTGGAAGAGAGATTTGTAGGCATCAACCTCTTTCGGGGAGCAAGATGCCCCTGGCATGATTTCTTTAACAATGTCGGAATTGGTTGAGATGTTGATTTTAATGGTTGGTGAAATGTTCACCATATTCCCTTCTTCGAAGGTATCTAGTGTTGGGATGGGGCTCTTGAACCATTTGACCTTCCCATGGATGAAATCTTTGGTCTCCATGAAAAACTGTTCAGACTGCGACACAAATTCTTCAGGGAGGAAGAACAAACGATGGTGCATGTCATCCCATGGGTATTCTAGGGTGGTCAGAGCTTCAAGTATCTCCTCATCATTGTGGAAGCAACGAAGAGACATGTCTGTTGGACTGTTGATGGGGGAGGAGATGAGCGGGTCGGTGGAATTGGACATCATGTAAATGGACATGGTGTTTGAAGGAGGTGGTGGGTGAACTTATTAGATCAAGGTGATCTCAGACTCAAGGGAATGTTTCAGATAGAGGTCAGTGAGAGCCATTCGAAATTCAAGAAAATATTGGCAATGGTGAGAGTAATGTCCATACAAACCGCAAAGGGTGCAAGCATGGTTTGTTCTCAATGCCTTGTTTCTTACTACTGGAACGCTTGGAAGCTCAATGACGGGGAGTTTTTCATTTGTATCCATGGCATCCAAATGCACGCAGATCATTGGGATGTCAGGGAAATTTTGAGCTGGATGGCCCTGTTGCTCGCAGACAGAGCTAGGTGGGATCGGCTGAGATTTTGCGATAGCTTTGGCATTCTTTCCCCTGGCCCTTTTTGGGTGGGGCAGTGCGGGTGTGGTGGTTGGATTTTGTGGGTCGGGTGGAGGGTGAGACTCAGCTGCAGTGGGTTGCACCAGGGTTAAAACAACCTGGGGCATTGGTGGTTGAGCTGGTGGATAGAGATACCACGCTGAAATTCCCAATGCAAATTTGGGTAGGCTTAAGGTGGCCATTACCGGCTTTCTCATGACACCAGGTGGGGGAAAGAGGAAGGGAATCATAAGGACATGAGATGATCCCAGATAACTCCCTGACGGTTGCATGTGGGGGTGAGGTTGTGGTTGCGACTCCATGTAATGCTGCTGATGTAGATGATGTTGCGGTTGTTGTTGGTGTTGCAGCTGGATATGATGTTGTGGTTGTGGTTGGGGCTGCAGCTGCGGTTGTTGTTTGGATGCAACGGTGTTGGATGAGACCATGCACAAGTTCGCAGTTTCATTTTGTGCAGGTTGTGGTGACACTAATGGGAAAGGAGTTGTCATGGTGGTATCGGCAAACAACCCAAGGCCCACATTCAACAATGGGGAGGCTGGTGTGTTTTCAACCATGGTGTTGATTGCAGGGATGACATTGGCATGTGTGGTTGTCCCTTGTGGCTCAATGGTGGTGATGGTGGGGATAACATTGGTGGGTGCCGTTAACTCTTGTGGATCATGATAAGTGAGTTGATCAACCGTCATGATCTTCCCTTCATGGGGGAACATCATGAGACAGAAGATAGTTGATGCGACTGCTTTCATGGCGTACATATAACTTCTTATGAGGAGAAGGTTATAATCTAGTTGAGCATTGACAACCTCTATGTCAATTAGGACTATCATCCCGGCTAATGTGATGGGGACATGGAGGAGGATTCCTTGGGATTTGGTAGGATGGCCATCATAAGTCTTCAAAGTTGTGGAGGATGGTGGCATAAATGGGGATCCCAGTTTATGCTAGACAAGGGTGGACATAACTCACATAGATGCCCCCTCATCTACTATGCACTGGTGCACAGCCAAGTTCCCGATGGACACCATGATTTGAAAGGCAATGGTCGATGACATGCGTGGTTCTCCATTCTCCATGTCGAATGTGATAAACTTGGAGTCGAAGGGTCCTACTGCCCCAAGGGTGGCTAGTAAGGATTTCCGCTGCATTGGGCATGTTTTAAGTACCTCAAGAGCAGACATTGCAATTGGTGTTTGGGCCAAATCATCCATGATGTTGTAGCTAACAACAGCTCTAGCTATGGCATTATTGGAAACTCTGCGTATGGGTAGGCGCAAGAATGGGGGTAACTAAAGAGGTAGGTTGAATTTCTTAGATGTGGATGCTGCTGATGAGTCAGCAGGTTCGGTGTTGGCTCCGTACTGATTTCGTTTAGTTTGTAAGTTGACCTCTTCGGTCATCATGGCTAGCAGGTGGTGAAAACCTATTTCATCCATGGGAGGTGCCCCCAAAGTGTTGGGATTGTCTTGGGGAGGGGGTGTGGTTTCCACCAATCCATGGACTAGTAGTGGGTTTTGAAGCACCATAGGAGGAGGTCCTTGTGGTGCCAGGTTAGGTTACGCTTGGTTTGGAGCATTGGCGTCCTGTTGGACCTCGTTCCGAATGGCTTGCTTAGCGTGACTCATGAAGGGACACTCAAATGTGTAGTGCCCATAGATCTCACAGAGTGTGCATGGTTGGTTTGTGCACAGCGGGGAATTGCACCTTGGTGCATTTGGTAATGGGGGGTTTTGGTCTAACCGGTTTGTCGCAGCATTGTTGGGAGGGTTCAGTTGCTGACCACCTCCCTGTAGTTGGTTATTTCCTTGGTTGCGGGGCCGATTATTTCTAGCTTTCCCTTGTTGATTGTTGGGGGTAGGTTTGTTGGGACGATTTTGTTGTGCGAACACTTGTCCCAATGGAGTGGGTGGAGCAGGGGAATGGGCTTGAACTAGTGGTGCATAGTAGATTTGTGGGGGTGGCGGTGCCCCACATACTGCTGTGTTGGCCAAGCCATGGCCTGAGCCTATTGTGGTGGCATATGATGTGCATAGGAAGTTGTTGCTATGGACCGGGACATCATTTTGGCATAGTCCATAGTTTGGTTCTGGTAAGAAACACTAGCAGTATTACTTGGATGTGGTGGAGCTAGAGGTGGTGTCAGATGGTGCTGTGGCTATTGGGAGACCTAGTCTATGATGCCATCTGCAACATGGGATGCCCTTAGTACATCCTGGTAGTAGGTACCCGGGCAGGGAGAGTCTGGAATGACGGTGTATAGGTATCCAAACTGAGTGTAGATCAGGTCAAACTATTGGGCTTTTAGTATGGCCTCTTCTTTAGATTGGGGACGTTCGGATGTGACGTCCTTTGCTATGGGCAGGAGTAAGGTCTTGATGAACCAATACAATAAGATCTTGTCGCCAAATTGGATTTTACACAAGCTACGACGTCGCCGCCATTCATGGATGTGGTCAATTATATGTGTCACAGTGCTCTCACGGTAGGATAGTAGGATCTCCACCCCTTCATCATATCTGACGGCGAGCTGGAAATACTGTAGGAACATGAAATCTAGGGAGTTGAAATCTGGGTACTTGGCTTGTGGTAGCCCAATGTACCATTTGGCCGCAGCTCATGTAAGGGTGTGTTTGAATAGCCTCAGTTTGATGGAATTGTCTATGATGTTGTTTGATGAGCACCATAGATGGAATGTCATGATATGATTTTGGGGACATTTCCCTGCCTTGCCTTCAAACTTGGGAATGTTTGATGGCATCTTGGTTGGTATGGGTGGCCAGAACGATTGGTGGCGGATGGGTTCATTTGTTAACCGAGCCAAATTAGGCAGGCTAAGATGAGCCATGAAAGGCAGATTGGACCCCAGGTTGATGTGAGATGGGGCAACGATGGTGGTGGGGTTTGCAGGTGCATAATTCATCTGCACAGCTAGGGGTACTTGCGGTGGCACCATTGTGGATGGGACAATGCCCCCAAGTGTTACAGGGGGGACAATATGGGTGGCAGGTACATTTTCCCCATGTATGCCAGTAGGGGGAACGTAAGTGGAAAGTCCATTTCCCCCCTATGTGGAAGGAGGGTCAGTGTAGGTGGAGGGGCCACTTCCCTCATGTGTTGTAGATGGGCCAGCTTGGTTGGTCACTATGGGTGGTGGCAGTTGACTGATGACAGTTTGCATGACTGTGACTAGGCCACCTACAAGGTTGTTGGTGACAAGTTGTGGTGTGGACATGGGTCCACTTGCTATGGCTATGTCGAAAAATGGATTCGGGTTTGCACTAGCCATGGGGCTTGATGGTGCAATATGGAGGTCTGGTTCTGACTGATACGGGTCTGAATCTGAATCAGAGGCTATGTGGCCTTCTGAAGGCATGCGAGGTTGTTGAGAGCGGTTTCAATGGTGTCGGTTTAATGTTTTGAATGGTGGTGGTTTGCCTCTTAGGCATGAGGAAGATCATGGGGGATCAATTGTGTTAGATGTTTATCAAACTGGTGTGAATGATTTTCAGACCCCTGTTTCAATGGATTCCTATTAGCTGTAGGTGGTCACTCGGCCACCAAGACTGCCAGAATATAGCGCTTGGATTTTTCCTCATGGGTGTTTTCTACTCAATCAGTGGGGGTTGTTTCCCATTTCGCTTGGAAATTCCTCTCAACGGCCAGCTACTTTGGGGTTCCTATGGTACTTCTCACAATGAGTTTCTGGGAAGAGCCCAAGTACTTTCCATGGTTGAAGTAGTTAGGGACTTATGTCCTCAAAGACTTCAAATTGTTTGAACTTAGTGTAAATTGATAAATTTTAAGGCTCTCTCAACGTCATGAACTGAGTTGGATTTATTACTTGGTATGGTGTATTTGTTTTTCTATCTTTCTGTTATTTGGTAGATGCAAATGGTTTATGAATTCATCATATTATGGTAGAGTTCATGTCATTGTGGATGCAAGCATTGAGTAATTAGAAATTTGTAAACATATACATTTTTAACTGTGAATGTTGATGGCCTAACTAGATGGCTACCGTACACTGATATTCCTTTTTAACCAAGAGAAGGTGCTGGGCTCTCAACACAATGGGACTAATCCCATCCATAGATCCATAGGTCACCTCCTAGATGCAAGGTTGGTCAACAGGGAGGACATTTAGCGCCATGAGAAGCCCTCCTTCTCAACCCCCTCTACCTTCCAAGTCATCCGGTTTTAATGGTTTTAGAACAATATTCAATGAAGGGCCTAGGAATATATGAGATTTCCCTTCGTCGTATCCCAGAATACCCTGGAGGGTGATGACTAGGTAGAGGAGGAAGGGTAAGCAAGACTGTTAATTTTAGTTAAACAACAGTCATTAACACATTGAGTATTTAACTTACACTTTGTTATGTAAATGAAATTGCAATAAAATGAAACAAAAATAGAAATGAAATGGTTTAGATGGATAGAGGTGGCTGAGCTGCACTGACAGTCCTGATAAAAGCAAACAGTGAAGCCCAAAAATGGGTTGCGCACCTGTAAAGGTCCTGTTTTTGCGAAGTGGATTCTGATCAAACCGTGAGGAATTACCTCAAACGGTTGAAAACTCACTTCGGAAATGAGCCCTTTTACCCCTAGGCATATGGAGATTCGAAAATGGCTCATTTGTTTGGGAAAAAAATGAGCCCAACAATAGGTGAATTCTCAGAAATTCGATTCATCCGTTTTTACATAGTTAAGTGATTTGCAAATCATAGAATGGACAATAGTAACTGGTACTGTGAACAAATAGGCTTGGATTGGCCTTGAGGAGGCTCAAAAATAACTAAAAATGTAAATAAACAGCAATTTAAGCTACATTTAACAGAAAAATTAACCCAGGGAAAAAAACTGAACAAGAAACTAAAACATTGAAAACTAACCCAGAGATCTTGTGGGATCGACCTGGTATGGTAGCTAGTTCTGTAGCAGGGATTTCTCCTTGCTACAGGGGCAATAATGGCTACCTTCTTCATAAAGTATGGAAGGATAGGTTCCTGCGTGTGGAAAATGCAGAAAATGAATGGATAGAAAGAAAGCAAAGGACAAGCAAGAAAATAGTGGCTGTGAGCCCCTCTGCAAACATTGTTAGGGCTTCGCCTTGGCAACCTACAAACAGTATATTAAGCAAAAAAAACATGCAAAACATGTTAATAAACAAACCTACAAATAAAAAAGGGTTATAAAACAACTAATCTATAAAAATGCATAAAAAACAACAAGATTATACCTCCTTTGGTGAAATGGGCCACCATGCCCTAGTTGGAAGGAAGCACCTTCCTATCTCACTCAGCAATGGAAGAGGAGCTATGGCTCAATGAGAGAAATGAGTGGAAGAGAGGGATGTGGGTGGCTTGAGAGGAAAACGTGTCTCAAGGCATCCACGGGCAGCATAATAGTATGCAAGACAGGTGTGTTTGGGAGTGACCCCCACCCCTCCTTTTATAGCTTTTTTGGGGACTTTTAGGGTTTTAAGCCCTTGGTCAGGGCTTTATCCCATTTTTTGGGCTTTTATCACCTTTCACCCTAACTTTAGCTCCTTTTAGGGTTTTAGGCTCCTTTGAGGGGTTTTAGCCCCTTTTTGGAGGCTTTAGCCCCTAAGAGAGTTATTTAGGCTCCTTTTTTGGTTTTTAAGCCCTTTTACTCATTTTCAAGCATTTTTGAGGGTGTGGGGGTCTAATGGGGTGTTGCGAGGGTCATGAATGGGTGTCCTTGGGTGGTGTAGGCCATGTAGAGCTAAGTGAGGGATTTTTTAGGTTAACACTTCCTACAAAGTGTCCTAGTTGCAGAGAGGACATCAACTCTTGGTGAATGAGAAGTGTAATGTGGAATTCCATATTGGTACTTACAAACATGAAGTATTATGTGACATAATGCCTATGGATGTGTGCCATATACTCTTAGGAAGGCCATGGGAGTATGACAGGATATTTTTTCATGATGGAAGGAAAAATACTTATTCTCTGGATAAGGATGGGAAGAGACATACTTTGTCACCCTTGGAAGATGAAGTAGTTCAGAAAGTTTCTAGATCAAATATTTTGTTGATTTCTGGAAAAGAACTGTTGCAAGAAGTTCAGGAAGAGGAAGATCTACATTTTTTCCCTTGTTGGTAAGACAAAGGTAATTTTAACTTCTACAAATTTAGATGATTTTCCTGTTGAAGTGAATACTTTGCTTGATGAGTGTGCTGAAATTAGTGTGGATGAGTTTCCAAATGAGTTACCCCTTCTAAGAAGTATTAGTCATGACATTGACTTAATACCTGGTACAAGTTTACCTAATAAAGAAGAATACAAATTAACTCCTCAATAAAATCAAGAAATCAAACAGTAGGTACAAGAGATGTTGGAGAAAGGATTGGTAAAAGAGAGCTTGAGTCCTTATGCAGTTTCCACTATACTTAGTCCAAAGAAATATGGTGGGTGGAGGATGTGCACTGACTCCAGGGAAATCAACAAGATTATTATTAGGTATAGATTCCATTTAGCCATAATTGATGATCTAGTGGACTGTTTAAGTGGTTCAAAATATTTTTCCGAAATAGATTTGAAAAGTGAATATCATCAGATTAGGATAAGGGAAGGGGATGAATGGAAAAAAACATTTAAGACTAATTATGGCTTGTACAAGTGGTTAGTGATGCCATTTGGGCTTACTAATGTACCTAGTACCTTCAAGAAGTTGATGAATGAGGTTTTAAAAGAATTTACCGAGAATTTTGTGATAGTGTATCTAGATGACATTATGATTTTCAGTCAGAATAGAGAGGAGAATTTGAGGCACCTTAATTTGATGTTGAGGACTTTGCAAAAAGAGAAGCTGCTGATAAATATGAAGAAATATAGTTTCCTAAAGAAAGAGTTAGTTTACTTAGGATTTGTAGTTTCAGAATAAGGACTGAAGATGGATCCTGACAAGGTACAAGCGATTTTAAAATGACCAGTTCCAAAGAATTCTTATGAGGTAAGGAGTTTCCATGGACTTTCTAGTTTATATAGGATGTTCATTAAGAATTTTAGTCATATTTTTGCAGCTTTGATAGATACTTTCAGATGAATTAAATGACCTTTCAAACGGACAGAAGAAGCTAATAGAAATTTTAAGCTGATGAAGAAAAAGATAACTGAAAATCCTATTTTGGATTTTCCCAGTTTTGACAAAGTGTTTCAAGTTGAAACAAATGCTAGTGGAGGAATAGTGGGAGTAGTTTTGAGTCAAGATAAGAGGCCAGTGGCACACTTCAGTGAAAAATTGAATGAAGAAAAACATAAATACTCTTCATATGATAATGAATTATATGATGTTGTGCATGCTCTTAATAAGTGGAGACATTATTTGATACCTAAGGAATTTGTATTGTATTCTGACAATCATGCTTTGCAAGTCATAAACAAACAACCTAAATTAAACCAGAGAATTGTTAAATGGGTAGAAGTTTTTCAGAACGTTACCTTTGATATCAAACATACAAGTGGTAAGTCTAATAAATTTGTTGATGCTTTGAGAAGGATAAATCTAGTATTACAAGAAGTTAAGGTCACTACTTTGGGATTTGAAAACTTGATTGATATGTATAAATAATATTTAGATTTAAAGGATATATATGCTTCTTGTGAAAATACTATTATCCATAACATAATCCAGTGCTTAGACTATATGTTGCAAGAAGGTTTTCTATTCAAGGATAGTAAATTATGTATTCCAAGATGTTCAATGAGAGAGACTTTAATTCAGGAAAATCACAGTGGAGATCTATCAGGACATTTTGGACAAGAGATGACTTTTTCTCTGATGAGTAATTTTTATTTTTGGACAAATATGCAGCATGACGTGAAGAAATTTGTTGAAAGATGCAGAATCTGTCAACATGAAAAAGGGAGAAATCTGAACACAGGATCGTATCAACCCTTGCCTATTCGAGCTAGGTCCTGGGATTCCACATGCATGGATTTTGTTTTGGGTTTACCTAGAATTCAGAGAGGTCATGATTCAATTTATGTTGTGGCAGATAGATTTTCCAAAATGGCTAATTTTATTGCATGTAAGAAAACTAATTATGAAACCAATATTGCAAATCTATTATTTTCATAAATTGTAAAATTGCACGGGTTTCCTTTGAGTATTGTGTTTGACAGAGATACAAAGTTTGTTGGTCATTTCTAGAGAACCCTATGGAAGAAGTGGCAAATAGGATCTTGGGGAACATACTGAGAAGTATCGTGTATGAATAACCAAAATAGTGGGACTTGGCGCTTGCTTAAGCTGATTTCGCATATAATGATTCACCCAACGGAAGTACAGGTATGATTCCTTTTCAAATTGTCCATGGGATGCATCCAAGAGGTGTATATGAACTTAGATATTTGGGAAAATACAAAATAAGAAGTGTAGAGGGTGAATAATTTGTAATTAGCATGCATGAGATGTAGAAGAATATCAAGAAGTGATTACAGGAAAGTACCAAAAAAATATAAACTAAGAGCAGACTTGAAGAGAAGAGAAGTAAAATTTTAGGCTGGAGATTTGGTGATGGCCTATCTTAGAAAGGAAAGGTTCCGTAAAGGAACTTATCATAAATTGAAGCTTAAAAATATTGGACCTTGTAAAGTTTTAAGGAAGTTTTATGAAAATGCTTATGAGATTGAACTTCCTTCTAACCTATAGATTTTACCAATTTTTAATGTTTCAATTTGTATCCTTTTAGATATGCAGGTATCAAAATAGATAGTATGACTTCAGAAGGAGATGATTCATCTATAGATGGGAAAGGACAAACTCCACAGAAATAACAAAATCATATTGAATCCATCCTTGAAAAAATAATTCTAAGGACAACCAAGAACAAAACATTCTTTTAGTACTTAGTCAAATGGAAGAATCAACCTACTCAAGATCCAGGCTAGATGAAAAATCAAGAAATTGCCAACTACAATCTGTACCTTGAATATCTATTGAAGAATTCTTTTCTTCCCTAGGAGTACGATGCAGGAGCATCCAACTCATATTTCATTTACCGATGAGTACACATGCCATGTAATCACTTTTAGATGGATATGGTTCATTGTTAGATGGATAGGATTAGTTTTATTTTGTAATAAGCTGTAGTTTTCCATTATTCTCCTTGAACCCTGCTAAGAATTCTTAAAGGATAGATCTTTGTTGATAGGATTTCTTTTATTAGGTGTTTATATCCAAGCTATTGGGATCTGATAGGTTTGTTGAGTGTAATAAGAAGAGTTGAATGTAACAGATAGGAATATAGCAGAGAGAGTGAGGAGTGAAGAACACAGAGTTTGTGTGTAATTGTACTTCTGGTCCAATTGAATGAATAATGATGTTTACTCTACAAGTTATTGATTTTTTATATCTTCATTTCAATTTCTAGAAGTATTGTTTGAATTTATGTGTGTATGTGTACAAGCCTGCTTGATAGATAAACTCCAATTATAGATCAGAGACGATAAGATTCAAGTTGTAGGAGGGAATTGATCCTTTCAGTGATCAATTCAGTGAAGAATACAGAAGGTTTATAGGACATGTATCTTCAATAGATCCATGGCTGAGATCAATAGATCCAAAAATAAGATTAATTCCACTGAATTAAATAACACGTGAGATAAGCGTTCAGAACCAGAAGTGATCGGGGATAAATCCTTTTTGGTCAACGACAAAGATTGATCTTTGAGAATATCGACGCCGACAAAGTAATCCACAAGGTGAATGTAACGAGAGGTTATCACAATTTCTGTACGTGAAATTTTTATCAATATTTCCTTACCGAATTTGAAGTCCATTGTTGATTTGGTGTGAACACAGATCCGATGGTCCACAAGGAATTTACTGATTTAACAAGTGAGTCTGTTAACATTTTAAATGGATGCGAAATTTGTTATTAAATAAAATTTGTTGAGTATTTGAGATCCAACAGACAATGTGGACGATAGTTGCTGATTGCAGGGGGAATATCGTGCTGGCTGGACCTGTTACTCTTACCTGGCATCATGTTATCACTTTCAAATTGGAGGATTTTTAGCTGAGGATTTCCCATCAGCTATTTTTTCAATTATCTATGAAATTTATTGGGAAGAAATTCCATTGTACCATTTTGGATGAAGGCGCCTAGAGCTCAGTCATGTCTCTATCCTCTTTGAGAGATATAGGTTCCCCTGAAATTAATCGTTCACCTACGAAATTGGAGGCATTTGATGGTCATGGTTTTTAACCCTATGGATTATTGTCATCCTTATTAATAGTACTAGGGAGGGGGGAGAATTAGTGTCCATCCACGCCGAGGTTGCCAATGCTCCTCTACATTACAATATCCTTCTATATAGGAAATTGTTCTAAACAATGCATAAAAGTGTCATGTCTCCATATTTTGGACATAAAAGTGTTGACCATGCCCAACACATTGGGGGGTCAAGGATGCATTAATTACCTCACCTAGGGAATTTTGTCCAAATATTATTTATGAGTCATTAATTAGTTAGCATAGGAGAATATTGCTAATAATTATTATTGAGGAATGTATTTAATTTTTATTCATTATTATTAATTATGCAATTTAATGAGGTGGAAACAAGATTTCCATTTCATGGGGGAACATTGGGAAAGTCAAATTTCCAAGGTAGGAAAAGAGGAAACTATATGACAAAGCAATCAAAGAAAAGAAGGGGAAAATTCCTAAAAGCAACAGAAAAGAAACCGGAGAAAAAATCAAGAAAGTTTTGCAAAGGAGGGCGTAGTTTCCTCTTGGAGAACTCAAAAAATATATAAGTGAAAAAGTGGGAAAGTTTTGGAAAGGAAGAGCATAGCTTCCTTATGGAGACTCAGTCTCAAAAGCAAGGGGAAAAAAGCTGTCATAAACAAAAGAAACAATTATTTGACTAAGGAGGGCGCAATTACTAAATCTGAGTGATGAGTTGGACATGGAAACATTTACCCATGGTCCTACATTCCAAATTTCCCAAGAAATGCACATATGTTGCTAAGGTTATGGATTTTAGGTAGTTGACTTGCTCTCACAGGTCACCATTGACCTCCACTTGCTAAATAGGTCACCCAGGATGCTATTAAAGGACAATTCAACCCCATTGACTGAGTTTGGTTAATGTATGTTTTGTAAGTGATTGAAGGTAATCTTCTTTTCTTAGTGGCGATCCTAAGTACCTTCGGTGATGTGCCCTAAATTTATTGTTCCCCTTCTCCCATATTCTTCCCACTTCTATTGAAAGTCTTACTAAATATAAGGAGAATATTTCATATATTGAAAGAGTTTTTTGTAGGTGTTGATGTCTCTATAATTCCATTATCATATCATCTTGGAGAGATTTGAGACCTCATATTAGTGACATCCCTTAGTCTTTTCTCCTCCTCTATGTTCTAAGGATTTGTAGCAATTTTGGAGCCATGTAATGGATATTTCGACATATAAATGATATTATATGTATACAGATATTTAATATACTATTAAATATCATATTTATACCACCTTTAGGTCTTTCCTCAAATTTGTGAGATTCAAAGATCAAATTTTTTGGGTTTCCTACCCCCGAAGCCATAATTTTGGAGTTGTGCTATGAGAGGTGACTTCTATGAATATTATGAGAATTTTATAAATGGAAATGGTTCTAATATAGTATTATTTACATTATATACAAGTTTCATAACATTCTGATCTGTTTTGACTGAGTTTTGTATCAATCTTTTACACCCTACCTAGAATTCATGGCTAAAATGACTAGTTTTCCAATTCAAAGCATTTTATGTACCTAAAAAAGTAAATTTGTTTTAATATCTATTATGAACATGGTTTAGCACCATAATCATTACATTTCATGTTTAAAACCAAATCCCAGTACCTCTCTTATTTGCTTTGGAAAGCACAGAATCTTGAATAGTTGTGCAATCCCATTAACTAGTTTTCATAGTCCCACCCTCAATCTGGCTTGTGTTTGTCCATAATTGTTTAAAACATAAATATAAATTTATATAAATGTCTGATAAATTTATTACCAATCCAAATAATTTATCCAAATCCCATGGTCTAAAGGACTGAATTACTCTTCCTAGTTTCACAGTTGGGTGGCACAAAAGCATGGCAATAGGGTTCCGCAAAGCGGATTCTGAGAGATAAATGGCCCTCGATCTAAATGAGTTATGGAAGAATAAATTCACTGTCTAAAATTTACCTTTGGTTTCTTCCCTTGCCTCCTACCCTTCGTGCAAGTTTCTCAAGAAAACACCTTTATTTTCCTAAACATAAATTTTACTAAAAGTGTTTCATGTTCATAGCTGAATTTTTATTTAATTTGTAGAAAGTAAATATTCTGATCTGTATATCAGATCAGGGATATTTTAGTGGTATCATAGCACTTTCCTCCACTCCTATGTTGTTGATGTATATGTAACTTCGAAATGTATTCTTCTATGTATTTTATATATTGTAACCCGATGTTTATTCCGGGATGTTTCTATTATGTATTTGAGTCATATTGTCTTACCCCGATGTTCCAATCGGGAGGATTATTAATGTAAACAAGTCTTGTCAAGTCATTAGGTGAGTCCCCACAGTTTCGGGGCACTTGGGTTATTATACACTAATAAAGGTGTAGGCTCGAGTAAGTAATTGTAAGTTAATCCTACATGGTTGAGTGCACTTCAAGTCAACAGACTAATATAAATAGAGAGTGTGTGTCTCTCTATTTATCACTTGTGAATTACATCACTTGCTCTCTCAAGTGTGGCGCACCTTTGGAGAAGGAAATTCTTTGGCTTGACAGAAGACAGAAGGATGCTATTGTGTTGGGAGGTCATCTTACTGTTTTGGGTTCACATCTTGTGGTGATACTATCTTAGAGGAAGTTGAGGGGTTTTCTCCATTTATGGTTTCC
>LPNX010348553.1:42385-204869 GCA_001517045.1 Pseudotsuga menziesii
TTCGTATTTCAACGATTCCATCAAACATGTGGATGGAATGGCCTTGCTGTCGAATCTCCACCAAGGACAACAGGATTCTCTGCAACTCTGGAAGATAGAGAACGTTCTTCAACAAGAAATCAGGGAATCCAGGCATCTTCAGTCGAATGGTGCCCATTCCCTTTGGTTTAATACTTGATTTATCTGCAAAGTAAACTATGCCATATATTGTTTCATTCAGTTCTTCAAAACAGTCTTTTCTAAATGTCATGTGTGATGTTGCACCAGTATCAAGCAGCCAACAATCTTTATAAGATGAGAGAGAATTCATTTCATTAAATCCAAGATTACAATGTGCAACAATACAAGAATCAGAAGATTTACTAGCATTTTGGTCATCTTTCTTTTGGTTATGCTTGTCTTTGATGGAGTCCCATGAAGCCCAACACAGATCTGATGTGTGCCCAGTATTTCCGCAACGCTTACACTGCAAATCTGATCTTTTGCTTCTGCCCCCTCTACCTCTGAAGTTTCTTCTTCTTCCTGGTCCTCTCTTGCTGCAATCTCCCTTGGAAGGGTCTTTGGATTGGTCTTTGCCAGCTAGGGCAGCACCAATACTAGATGCCAAAGATAGCATCTTTACAACTGTTAGTGTAATAATGAACTTGATATGACAAAGAGAAATAGAAAAAATAAGAACCTTGCAGGTCTACAGTCTCTGCCAAGGTGATTTACAATCTCAACTTCAGGTGAGCATACACAGGCTTCTTCAGTATACAAAATATATCAATCACGAGCTTCAAATATACAGCGGCATTCCCTTTTATACAATATGTGGAGGCACCAGAAGCTAATATATTAGTGTGCAAAGGATATAAGTGCACAAAAAATCAAACACCAGACTATATACTCCTGCAAAATCAAGTGATTAGCAGCAACAATTATCAGCAACAATTTTCTGGATCGCAGCAACAATCTTCACATTCAGCTCTACACAGCTCCACTCAGGCAGCTCTTCAACTTGGTCGTAGATGTGATATGCTGAGTAGTCTTCAGCACATATTAGGGTTTGTGTATTTTCATAAATCTTTTCATAAATCTGATGTGACTCTATATTCAAACAATACTTAATTGGCCGTTAATGAGAGGACACCATTTTCAAATCTTCTCATGAATAATGACCATTTTCAAAACTTCACAATAGCCTATCGCCAAAAATAATCAAAATATCATTTAATTTCTATTCAGAGCTTTTCTGAGGAAGGAAGCTTCATAAAGATCAGTAAGAGAGGCGACATGGTAGTCCATCCCAATTTGCACGTCAAGCTATCTCATATGGACACAGTCAAGTCAAGAATTTAGCTGATTTTTATTCCTAATATCAACTTATCTATCATAAATATGATGCATAAGCATGGATTACACAATATATATGAATTTAAATACTGTAATTTATACTGAAATGCCCAGCCACGGCGCTCAGCAAAACGATAAACAGCACAACACTGAGACTGAAAAAATGTTGTGCAGCGAACTGGATGTAATCTCCAGAATAGAAAGGCGACCTCAATAGAAGAATATGAGAATCTCCACCAATATCAACACAGTCTATCAACATATATCAATGCAGCTATCTTCATTCCAACGCAAGCAGGCAACTATCTCCAACGTCTTCAGATTATAAACTTCCAGCATGAATTCGCAGCTCTTGATATTTTGAAAAATATGGGTCGCAGCTCACAAAATATGAAAGTAAATGGGTCTTCAACGCAGTAACCCAATCTTCAAACACCATCATTCTCCACGCTAGTCTTCACACCAAGATACACCAATTCGCTGGTCTTCACACCAATACGCTGGTCTTCACACCAATTCTTTAAGCAGGCAGGAGTCTCCACGCAGGATGGTTTCTCCACACAGTCTCCACGCAAAAATCTAGGGTTTAACGTAGTCTTCAGCAAGGTTGTAGTCTCAGCATAAATGCAGTGGTGAGATATCACAGATATAACGCAGATAAGTCAAATTCACAAAGGGTATTGTGAACAAACTACTGGAAGTAGTGGTTATACTCTAAATTCTAAGATGCTGAATAATATGAATATGCAGTCCATGGAATGGGGGCCTCAGTTTGAGGCTGAGGCAAGGAATAACACTAAAGCAACAATGACAGGCCGGCCGACAAAGAAATAGTGACCTAGACAATAGCTATTGGTCTATGAACGAGGAAGATAACCATCAAATTCACATAGATAACCAGGCGTGGCCTCCCAAAAACCAGATAAGGCGAATTTAATCTTAGAATATTGTTCAGTGCGTGGCTCTTGCTCGCAGCAGTATACCAGGGAAACAAAGCTGTCGA
This sequence comes from Pseudotsuga menziesii, assembly GCA_001517045.1. Taxonomy (NCBI): domain Eukaryota; kingdom Viridiplantae; phylum Streptophyta; class Pinopsida; order Pinales; family Pinaceae; genus Pseudotsuga; species Pseudotsuga menziesii. The sequence goes on from LPNX010348553.1 coordinate 44,724, forward strand.
GCCCCACCTTTTCCAGTACGCTCCTCTACAATCTGGTAGTGGACGTTTTAGAGCTTCAAAACATGGGTTGCAGCTCTCACAACAAATTATTGTTTCACACAGACTTTATTCTCAGTCCGATATCTCAGTCTTCATAACGCTGGTATTGTTTCTCAACACAGCCTCAAACTCAACATGCAAAAGGAGGAGGGCGATTCATTCACCTGAGGAATTAGGGTTAGGTAATTCAAAAAAAATTGCAGAGAATAAACTCAGGCAGATGGAGTAACGCATACATTGCATGTGACTCCACTGGCAGACTGATGGAGCAGTCTGGCAATGGTCTGGCAAGCAAAATGCCAGTAATGGGCAGAAATGCAGCAGGAGTTATGGCAGACAGCCCTGCTCTGATACCACTTGTTGGTAATAACTCCAGATTAATTTTCTATTCCAATGCAAAAGCCTATACTTATACAAATCTCCTGGAGTTTGGGTTTCACCTTCCGCTCAGCCTGTTTGGCTTCCTATCTATTCATATTCCTATTTTTTATTTATTTACAATAATCCTGGCGGATTATTCTAACACTTCATTACATGATAAATAATGAATTTTCATATTTGAGCACTATTTTTATATGTATATATCTGAATCCTTCCATGCATGTGTTAATTTTTGTTTCTTTTACCTACCTATAACAACATGACTGAACTCTCTTATCTTATCTGGAAACTATAGAATTTTTTTGTATGGCATGCGAACACGCCATATCTTTGGTTTGGGGGGGAGCATCAACCTGTATATCCTTTTATAAAAAATGATGATTTATTTCTCTAAAAATCATGGAAGTACAATTGAAAGGATCAAAGTAATTGTTTTATGTGATCTCCTTGTAGGTTTGAAGCTTAGAAAAATCTATGATTAACAGTAGTTTGATTTGATCAAGAAAACGTATTTTCTTACAGGAAATTTATATGAAGGATCATACGAAGTATCATATGAAGGGTTGAATAATAGCCTGAATGAAAAGCCAAATGATGTTCTAAATACACATGATGATATTTTTCCTATGATTAAAGTTAGCCTAATTTTCGACTTGGTTGAGTCATATCATCATTATTAAAAAAATCATATCCTTAAGGTACTTTTACTAAATTTCGACCCATGACTTGGTACGATCTCGATCTAATATGATTTTGTTTTATCCTCATATAGTCTTGAAAAGAAATTAGGGTACTTTCTAATCATTACTATGTTGTCATCACCTCATCTCATTTTTCATTCACATGTATAAACTGCTAAACGTCTTTCATTCATAGGCATAAGCTGTTAGACAATCGACCTTCTCGTTAAAATTAGGATTGTGGTAATGAGTATGGTCATATGTTTTCATTAATTTTAATGTTCAACCTGTCCAAATTTTACTTTGGATAGGGTTTAAACAACTAAAAGCTTATGAAATCGCTAGAAGATGCATTTTGACGGTGCATGTTTTAAGAGTTGTCATAATGGCACGGTCATCCAAAATACACTGAGATGACTACATGATCATTTGATTGACTGAATGTGGCATGCTTTAAATCAATATGATGTGAATCCTTTCCATTGTTTTCATATGACCATTACTACTGTAGAACCCTATCGCCATATTTTCCCCACATTTCTCGTAGAGCCCTGTTTTCATCACCTTGGCTTCACCATGCCAAACTGATTCGAACCAGAGAGTTATCAGGATCTATTTAAGATACTCAAATTTAGAGACCGTTGTGAAATATTTTTTTGCGTATGATGGAACCCTTTTCTCCATCAGATGTAGGGATTTGATGAGGAAATTTCATTACTATTCGCAATGGGATTTGATGGGAGAGAAGCAAGGGTCGGAAATTTAGTTTTTTCAGTCACTGAGGAGTCACTAGCTTGGGACACCAAGCTTCCTTGAGAGGCGGAACATTGGAAAAATCATTGGTTTTTCCCGAGAGCATAGCACAATTTCGCATTGAAACCTAAATGTCATCATGTATTAGGAAGCAAAGGCTACCATGACAGTTGGATTGAACCAGAGTATCTCAATCCATTGATAGTCATTATCCACCTAGTTACCTACGAAGGTAAGCTCAACGTTTTTAAATCTTGTAATTTATGTCTATTAGCTCACTTTATGGATCATAAATACCTGAATTTCCCATTTTTATTTTTGCGGTGTCTCGAAAAAATGTCTAGTTTGGTTCGGAAGAACACCCTCCATCCCAAAAATAGCCTATACAACCATAGCATAATAAAACTTCTCATCCTCGATTAGGTCAAGGAGCAAAAGAAGACATGGGATACTTTCGTTTTCAGGGTCCTTAACCCTCATCTGAATATTTGCAAGCTCCCTCAATATCCTCATGGCCAAGATTCTAGTCCATCTCCATCAACATGGAAGAAAAACCCTAATATAGTTCATCTAGATGATGATGTATTATAGGCAAGCCCATATACACGATCTTGCCCTATTGTTTTGCTGAATTCATACCTCTATCATGACCCCGTACTAAGAAATAGAAGGTGGAATTTGCACATACCAGTCATCAACCCCATGTCCAGCCCTTGGTATAGCCAAGCATCCAGCTCGACATATAGAGAGACCATCCGGATAGTTCGGCTAAAACACATATGTCTGACCCAGATTCATCTTTATACACATTGGCTAACCTTTTAGTCAATTTATTGAATGGCATTTCTCATGAAGGTATTTCTACACTCATTCAAGATTTAAACTCTGATAGTCAAGTTCCAGATGTTGATGTTGAAGTGCCGAAAAAAGAAGAGAACCCTCTATGGGATTGCAACCAGTCCCCAGAACCATGTCAACCACCATAGCCAATAGTAGAACAACTAACCTCTGAGTTGACACAGTCACCAAATTAGAATGAAGCGTATGTCAAGTTAATATCAGAGCTTCGAGAAGAAAACAAAATGTTACATCTATAGCTTAATACTATGCAGGATCTTCATAAGACCATCAATACATCACAAAGGGATCCACACGCAAGGCGTGACCTCTTGAAGGAACAGGCTACGAAGCTGAAGTATAAGCCACCTTCTTCATCAACAAGGTTGAAGGCAGCTGCTAGCGCAGCTCTGCCTTCTTCCCAATGATATCTCTTACTTTGTACCAGTGGGACCTAACATCCTTTTGGTTTGGGGGTATGTTGAGCACCATTTTGTTACCATTTTTTGAGCTCAAAACCATATGTATTAACGCATATTTTATTATCTTTTGGCATCTTTTACATCATACAGATTACCATCCAACTTCAGGTATGATCTTATTTTGGATTTATTTAAGATTGATTCATTATTCATTATTTTATTCTTTTAAGGAGTAAATTCAATGTTAATTGATGTAATTGCTAACAAATACAGTCATTAATTGTAGAGAATCCTTTTTGGGTGAACTTGACACATAGACACACATTCAACTAGATATGCGCATAGCATAGCCAGCTTGTCATTCAGCTTGCCAAAACAACCATGCGTTGGAACTAATTGATTCTCTATCATTTAAGCATGGAGCAACCTGTAAACCACTTGCTATCCACATGTCGAAGTGTTAGCATGAGCCTTGTTTTGGAAGGTTGCCAACATACCTCTCTGATTGACATCATGACTCTAGTTCATGCTAAAAAAGGGAAGCCAATACGCCACCTCATGCCCGATGGAAACCAACTCACGATAAGGGAGGAAAATGACTGTGTGATGGCATTGGAGAAACAGATTGTAATAATTGTTGAATCATCTCAAAGATTAGTTGACCACTAAAGGGTCGACTCACTCGATTTCTCAAAACTCTATATAAGAACGCTTGTATGCGAAGAGGAAGTTAAGTAGTTTTTTAGCTCAGCAAGTTTTCATGTAATTCAGACTCTATAATACTCTTTATTATTTTTAATGGAAGTTCTGTTGCACTTTCTACGATCATGGTTCATTAACATTTAGTAGGCTATGACTCTGTTTGCTAGGAGGCCCCCCCACTAATCAGTGTTTTATATTTTCGTATAGTCTCTTTCATTCCCTTTTTTGTAATTAGTATAGCTTTGTTGATAGATTGTTTATGTAATTTCATTTTTTAAATCATTTATATTATTTCCTGTAGCTTAGATTTCATTTCAGTGTCATGATGCTTATCTTGTAATTGTTTACATTATTTCTTGTAGCTTAGATTTAATTTCAATATTATGATGTTTATCTAGTCTTTCATTTTAAGTTAGCAACCGGTTGCATATAGACTAGATTGTAATTACTTTTGATGCATTTTCAGTTCATTGTTTGATTCAATGTTAATAGAGTAGAATGCTTCAATACTGTAGAATTTACTGCTTCAATACTGTACAATTTAATCACAGTTAGTTTCAATTATGCTAATTCCTATTATGTTCTGAATTTATTTAATTTCCAATTTTCTTTCAAATTGGAATAGGTAATGATGTTTTCAAATTATGAATTGTATTTGAATTATCTTGTATAGTAAATGTAGTTGTTAAATAGGTTTTAATTCCTGTATTTACATTCTAGTTATTACATGCATGAGTAAGTTGGCCCGAGTTCATCTAGATTAATCATTTCTTTCAAAGTTTTTAGAGTTTTTGTATACAGACTGTCATATAGACAATCTGTTTGGTCTATTATATAGACTCCTGTTTCAACCTGTTGTCCAGTCTTCCATCCAGTCCTTAGCATATTTTACATAGTTTAAGTTTGTTTTCTTTAGTTCTGTGAGTATGTTTTGATTAGAATAGTTAGACACCGATTATATTTCCTTTAAAAATTTTGTGATTAAATTATTTAGAGTACTTATTAAGTCTTTATTTCTTTTTACCATATGATTATGTCTTGTAATATTAGCTTGAATTGATAACTTGGTAGATATGTTGATAGGTTATAAATAGAAGTTGTTCTTTTTAGTTAAATGGTTACTAAATAAGAATTAGGTCATCTTCATTAGGTTTTCTATTTTTTTATAAGTTAGGTTCTCTCCTTTGCATTTATGTTTTGTCTTTTGTTAAGTGTGCATGACATAAAGAACCATGTTTACTGTTACTTGCAACTGGACATTACTTAGTTTACATATTTTTGTAGATGTATAGTTAGACTTAATTACCTTTAGTTTCTATACCTCATTTGAAATCCATTTTGACTCTCCTCCTACTTCTATCCCAATTACTATATATGCTTATCCCCAAAACAACCCAGGACAGTGGAATTAGTTTGAGTTGCCATGTATATCCTTAGTTATATATCCTAGTTGATGTAATTTTGTAAATACTCCTTTGTATAGTTAGCGTTCAAACTTGTTTAAATTGGTAGAGGTATTTTATTATTATAAGGTTATCTTGTTTTTATTTTGCATCCCTCCAATAACTATGTATAAAGTAGAGTAGTATAACTAGATACTACACTAGTCTAGTCCTCTGTGCTAGCATAATCATCTTAACTGTTGAATTCTTAGGAGTCTGACTTTGTTTCTTATTTTGAAAGATATTTTGATCTATGTTTGTTAAAATATTACCACGGCATCTTAGGAATCGTTCATCCTTCGCATATATTTTGTAGCAACTCCAATATTACAAACCTTAGTCGATAATTAAATATTAGGTACACTATTCAAGACAATATTTTTCCCAACAGATGATTTGGGTGTTCTTCTGGAAGATATTCGAAAAGTTGTAACATGAGTACTATTCCAGAGAGTAAATTTTCATCAACCTGATTGGAGAAGCAAGAGCCACTAACAAACCACCCCTCAAATGAGACATTAGAGGAATTTTGGGGTCTCAAATGGGCCTCCTAAGGAAAATAATAAAATAATAGTTATAATAATAAAAACATAGTTAAAATAATAAAATAATATTGATTAATTTTGGAGGAAGAAAGAAAAAAACTACTTTTTGTGTTCGTATTTTCGACATATCTCCCTGTGTTTTTACTCAAATTTCGATCGGGAGAGCTCGTTGGATGCAGAATTTTATTCCGCATCCAACGATTACCCACACTGCATACTTTTGATGGACCTCGCTACCCCAAAAATAAGAAATACCTGAAAAAACATGATGATGATGTCATCATCATGTTTCTTCAGGTATTTCTTATTTTTGGGGTAGCAAGGTCTGTCAAAAGTATGTAGTGTGGGTAATCGTTGGATGCGGAATCAAATTCTGCATCCAACGAGCTCTCCCGATCGAAATATGAGTAAAAATACAATGAGATATGTCGAAAATACGAACAAAAAAAGTAGTTTTTTTAATGACAAATATGTCAATTCAACCATTATGTTTGACTTATTTTATTGAAATTCTATTGGTTCTTGAATTCCAACTCACAAAAACTTATTTTGGCACGTTTTCGTATAAGTCCCATTTTAGACCCCAAATTTCCTCTAATGAGGTCATAAACCTTCCAGAAGAATAAACATGGAGTGCTTCTAATGGAAGTTTTGATGAGGAAAAAGAAGAAGGGAATGTTGGTCCAAACCATCCATATCAGAAGGATGAAGAGGAGGATGAGGTCCCAAATCCATTATCAATAATGGAAAAGGGACATTACTCACTTAGTCCTTCAAGTGATGAAGGAAAATAAAATATCCATGAGGTGAAGTGAAAATCACCACAAAGTGGTTGCATAGGTGAAGGAGTTGAAGATGAAGGCACTTCAAGTTTTTGGGTGGGTGATCTCCAGATCACTAATCAAGGTGTTGGCTCATGTATGGGTGGTGAAAAATATTTTGGAATATATATAAAATAGGTGCACAAATCATATTTATATTCACCTCCTGATCCATGGAATGAAGAAGAAATCAAGGCCACACCGCTAAGGTGTGAACCACAAAATTTGGTGGAGGAGAAGGCCACCAAAGTATCTTCATAGGGAGAGGATAAAGTGAAGAACATGTATGATGAAGGTTCTGATTTTTGCATCACCCATTATATCCTACAATGATATGATCCTTGGGAGGATAAAAAGTATTCACTTGCATATGAGGAATGCAAGATGAAGGACAATTGTGAGGGAGATGAAATTACTCTTAGTTTTTCTGTTGCTAATCACAAAAAAATTGCAAAGGATGATGATGTTGTCAATTTTGATGAGGAATATTTTGTATCATATCCAAAATAAGAACACATATCATATATAAATACATCATCTGAACTTCCCAATGAAGTGGAAGACAAGCCCCCACCAGCCGTGTGTGAACTAGGAAAATTGAAGGAGAAAAATGTGATGCGAAGGGATGGAAACAATTCTGAATTTTGGAGTCTCTTGAAGCATGATGAAGTTGAAATTCCAAGGAATGATATGATTTATTATTTATAAACATATCACATTCCATTCCAGCCTTCAAAGATACCCTCCACTTCACACCATGGAAGTGATTTTGCAGAAAATTCGAAGGCTGACTTGTATGATGAGAGTGAGTTTTGTGTTGTGGATCCATGCCACAATAAAAGTAGTATTATATGTCAGATATTAGAGGAAGAAACCTTGGTGGAGTATATTCTTTGTGAGCCACATCATCTGAGTCGACCACTTAAGGAGGATAGAGAAAATATTATGACAGGCATGAACACCTTTGCTGACATCAATGTTGTAATGACAAGATGTTGTTGGAAAGATTATGGAGGAGAGATGGAACAAGAAGTCTTTCTGGAGGAGTACATAGCACTTAAGGAAATAATTTACAAGATGAAGGAGAGCTATGTGAACTTACTATATAACAGAGATCATCTCTTCATGTTGGTTGAGATGTAGCACAATGCACTCAAGAAGGATGAAGAAGAATCCGACAGGTTCACTCATGAGTTGGAGATCACGAGTAACTCATTGAATAGCACAGAAATATCCCTTAAAGAGTCAAATTTGCAGACCTATCAACTTCAAAAGGAGTTGATAATGTCACACCTTTCATGTTGCACGTAAGGAAATATATTTGGCATGGTGGAGGAATTTCCAGTGGACGATGGGCATGAGAAAAGTTCAAATCTGCAAGTATTGGTGAAGGAAGATACCATAGAATATATTGATTAGTAACTTGTCTCATTGCATAAGTACCCTCAGGAGGATATACCATTCATATCTGCAATAACATACACTTATTTGTTCAAGTATTGGATAAGTGAGTACATAGTGTAAATTGAGGACCAAGGTTGAACAAGCCTAGCTTGTGAATGTAAAGAATGTCTCTTGAGGCATGCTATGGAAGACGAACCCCATGAGATTCATATGTGGAAAGAAACTTTCACCTTAGAATATGTGGATAATTAAATCCCATGCAAACCAGAAAATCAAAGTGCTTATCCTTGTATTGATTAGGTGGATAGAGACATCATTGAAATAAAGACTGTGGGAGGCAAAGAGTTTAATTTCTACAATAAATTCCTTATTGTGAATGGAATTGTCCAAACATGTGGACAAACACAAATATTTAATTTTCAGCCTTTGGATACCTTCCATACACATGCACATGAGGTGCATTCTAAATTTTTTGTGCCTTAGGAATTTTGGGATGCAGATGATGAGTTCCAAGCACAGGGACATTGCCCAAGAAAGGATGATTTTTCTCATAGAAAGAGTCCTATTTTCATTGAAGAGTCAGAAGAAACCCCTTGCATTGGAACAGCCCATGATAGGTTTGATACATCCACACCTTTGGTGGACACATTTTGCAGAGAGTTGTTTCACTATCATTTATTCCACACACCTATGGCAGCCTGTTGGCACCCCAACAATTCCCCTTCATTTTTTGTAAAATAAAAGGGTCCCCTCTTGTAGATTTTTGTAAATATGAATCTTTTTGGTTTTCTTTTAGTTTTATCTTTCTTGATTGGTGGTTTATTTCATATATTCATCCTTGATTTTCACTCTTTGTGTTGCCTTGCTCTTTGGCTTCACATTTATACAATAAGGACTTGGTAATTATGACGTTTTTGGCCGAGTGAATCTCTAGCTTCTTCGATCCTTAATAACTTTTGATTACCCTTGTTTGAGATTGATTGATTTACTTCTATGCTTGGATTTGCTTTATATGGATTGATTTCATATTCCGAAGATTTGGCGAAAATTTTCCTTAACTCCATTAGTGAGTAACCAATACACCAATTGGCATTAACATTTTCTTTTAATATCTTCATATTATTATTGAAAGTCTATTATTAACATATATTTTGCAATTTGGGGTCAAAGAAAGTATTATCAAGTATTTAATTTGAATTCATCAATTGTCATTTGTGTAAATTTCATTAATAATCTTTAACTCTTGATTTTTATAAAATTAAACTCCTTGATTAATTCTTTTGGAAATGATATTTAAATATCATGTGATTTGTATATTTATTCTAAATTATTAACATAAATTTATTTATGTTCATTTCAATAAATTTGAATAAAGGTTATCTTTCATAAATATTGTGGAGAGGCATAATGATTCACACCCAAATCCAAGAAAGCTTCAAATTATATTTCAATATTTTATTGATTTCAAGAGATTAATTGGTCCATGTACCTTCTTTAAAAAGAGGATAATCCAAAATGATTTACCCTCACATATTAAATAATATAGGAAGATTATTGACTTATATAATATGACAGGATTCAAAATAAGGTTTTGTTGACATAAAGATTGGCATGAAAGTATAAAACCATGGATAAGTAGATATTTGATATCATTAAAATATGAAAATTTGTTCACATTTCCCCATTTTGTGCAAAATAACTTAACTGTAAATTATTATTTTAAGGGGAAAATTGATTGTCAAACAGATTGCATTGTTAGCGCAATTACTTTTCAAGATATTATGCTTATTAGGTGTCAATTGTCAATTAAAGAGGAACTATGATTGTTGAGAATGGGAAATGGATTATACACTCGATTTATTCCTTTATTCGTGGAGTTGGACTTTACTATGCCAAATAACATTGTTAGAATTTATTGTGTGAATGGCGGTCAAATTAAGCAACCAAAGATAAATATCAGCACTTGAAAACTTAGTAATTTCTTTTATCACAGAGATGGAACATTAACAGATATCTTTAGGAAAAGCATAACAGATAATTACATGCTCGTGGAAGCGAAAATCACCATTTGATCACATCCACCAGTAAATTCTTGGTGCAATTATTTCATTCAGATTGCTTGACAGTATGAAGATTAAAAGGAGATCTTTTTGTTTGTTTTGTTATTTGTTCAATCTTTTTATCATTATTCTTATTACTTTTTTATTTTGCAGGATGTATTCAATGGTGGAAGCCTGTAGAAAAAGCAAGTCGACTAAAGTTGACTTGAACGATAGCCAACTTAGTTGATCAACCGACTAAGTTTGTCGATCGACCAAACTAGAGATTAGGTCGGCCACCTAAGGTCGTGTCATTTCACCAAACCGATAGGTAGTTATTTTGTAACCGTTCTGTAATCATATATATTAGGCTGTTGAGCCAAATGAGAACTTAGTTCAGTTCTCTATGTTGTATGGACTCATTCATATAATATAATCTGTTTATTCACCTATTTTGTTCTTATCTCTTGTCTTTGTTTTATATATATTCTTTAGTGTGTATTATTGGTAACCTTATGTGATATGTGAGATTACAACATTGGTTCCGTTGCCAGTAGTACATGGCTGAAATGTATGCAAACAGATGATACCAGAGCAGGATATTAAGGACTAGTGGATACATAAAGTTGCAAACTATTTGTAGAATTATGCGTGAAGGAACAAATTAACAATCACACAAGCAAGAGAAAGATTTTTCACAGAGATGCATGAAAAGTTTGTCGAATCAATGCCCCAAATTTTGAAGAAACTCCTGGATGAGAAAGCCAGAAGCGACTAAAGAACAACAGTTGCTGGAAAAACTGATCCGAGGAGGAAGAAAAAACTTGTCAGAGTAGTTTGAGAAAATCGTTGACGACTTCTATGAGGAGCAAGCACTTGAAGACAGAACTTCAGTGGAAATAGTTAAAGAGAAATTTTACACAGATCTCACCCAACAATTTCTGTGTTCCTTACCGACCTTGATGTTCAAATTCCTGATTGGGAAGGGAGTAGGACATATTGTCGAACCTCGTCCATCACTTCACGAATTGCCATCAAACTCTAACTGGGCAGAGAAGCAGAGGAAGTGGGAAAAATTTATTGCAGAAAGGGAGTGGGAATACTTCCTAAGAAAATATACCAAACTATCCAGGATTTCTAAAAGCGTCGGGTAGGCTATTGGGGGGTAGTTGGTCATATGTCGAGATAGAGTATAGTGGATTCTAGTCAACTAGAAACAGATACCAGTCACTAGTAATGAGAAGTCGACTAAAAGGGAACTCAAGAGAATAGTATCATACAAAGGTATGTCAGACATTCAGAAAATAGAGAGGGAAGAGAGACACGAGAGGAGGGAAGCAAGACGAGAAAGAGCCTTGGAGCTACACAGAGGAAGGAGTCCTAGGGTGACCAAAAAAATAAGATAATCCACTAGAGTTAGGTCATGACCGACATTAGGAAGGCGTGGAACAAGAAGTGTCACCTACAAAGGAATAATTGTGGATAAAGTAGCCATAAGCTCTCCAATTAAGAGCTCCCAATGAGGGAACAACCCTCTCTCCATTGAATCCGCGTACTTAGATACAGACTATTATCAAAGAGGACCTCCATCTACGAGCTGGTGAATTTAGTATATGGAGTTGACTAGACGACGAAACATACACTGGGCGACACCTCATTATACGTCAACAAGAGGAAGGGAATTGGGTGACCTTTCAAGAGACATCCTCCAACCGAAGTATCCACTTACTCTTACTGACACATGAAGGAGCACCCACCCCACCAAATATAGCTTTAGAAGAGACAAAACATTCAAAACTACAGACAAATAGTTGGATTGGACCATCGATAGCAGAAGTCGACATCAACAGACTGGCAGTCGACGAAGAATCGACAACCGACGGGAATCAAAGTTCTATCAACCAAAGTTCTGTAGAGATGGATACACCAATAACCCCACCACCCTCACCGCCACCCCCACCTCCACCGCCACCACCTCCTGAGATCAGTGACAGTGATTCAGACATGGGTCACGGATCGGCTCACATTCCTCTATGCAAGGGGGATGAGGAACCCAGATGACATTGGTTCGTCTGCGAGTCGACTTGGGAGGCCAACCAAGTTACAGATGAAGATAGACAAATGGTATAGTTTTCCAACACCTTGAGGAAAAGGGCATTGACATGGTACATGACCTTTTCAAAAAGACAACCTAGAGCAACAAAAGCCAAGATTAAGGTGCAATTTTTGTCATTTTTCAAAACTCTAGATGCTAAACACCTGGCCGTGAAAAAACTAAAAACTACATCACAAAATCTAGGGGAATCTATCCGTGACTATGATAAGCGTTGGAAAGACCTTCTGAGCCAGCTGGACTATGTTATAGATGAACAGTTACTTGCAGAACTATCTCAGAAAGTGTGCTGACACATCAATCTGGAAACATTCAAATCTTATGAAGATGCGCTAACAAAAGCTCTTCAAGTGGAGATGGACGAGGACATACCCGCTTACCCCATGGACCACAGAATGGAAGAATAACTCAAGAATGTACAAAAGTCTCTAAAAGAGATAAGACTCAAGAATCAGGAGATCTGGTGCACCAAATGCTTGACGGCCGGCCAGTCCAAGGATAACTGTCGATAGGAATACAGTCGATAGGACATTCGATTCATACAGACCAAGTATTTTTGTGACATTTGCTAGGAGCACGGGGATCACTTGATGAAATATTTCCCATTGAACATGAAGAACGTCAAGGCCTCCTAGTGTGCCATTTGCAAGACCAAAAATCATAACACGGTCGACTGTCAGTTGAACCTAAAGAACTGACAGAACTATCAGGTGGTCAGCCAAACTAATGCAGTGGCAGAGCATAACGAGCAAAACAATCTAGCAAATGATCAAAACGGTCAGAGATATGATGATCGACGATATGACTGTCGATACGACAATCGACACGTAGGCTATGGAGAAAGAGGTCGATTCCCTGGGAATCATGACAACCGACCGCGTCGACCCATCCAGTGCTTTACATGTTATAAACAGGGAGATCGGTATGAAGACTGTCCATATAAAGACAAAACTAATCTCAAATTCTATACTCACTATGGGGTATGGGATCACTCACTAGAGGATTTCCCTACCATGTTAGAAAAAATTAATACGAAAAAAAATGTTAATGTCTTGTCATGTGTGCAAAAAAATGATATAATAAACACCAAAAATTTGCATATTGTAACTCGACAAGGAACAAAAACAGGAGTTGATAACCCAAGAATCAGTAAAATAAAAGAGAAATATGTCTATCCTGACCCACTAAAAGACTCTCAAACCTACAAAGAAGCAACCAATGTATTCAAAGAAATTGCATGACAAGAAAACGTTCATGAGATTCGACATAACACAATAAACGAATTAATCCAGCTCGTTCAAAAGGACAACTCAGTATCCCAGTTCATCGATTTGCTGTATGAAATAAAATGTACCAACCTCGAAAAACAAAAAAAGAACATCTGCATCTTAAATAAAAAAGACAAAAGTGATCTCAACCCACTTGTCAACCTGGAAATCGAAGGATACCACGTCCGACAAGTAGTGCTCTACTTCGGCTCACAAGTAAACATTATGACTCATGACTCTTGGGAACAAATGGGCTGACCTCGACTCTATGAATCAGGCATCTACTTGAAATTAGCCGACCAGGGCCTAATTGAACCCATTGGAGTTTGGAAAAATGTCGACACGACTATAAAAGGAATCTTGACCAAGGTCGATTTTCGAAATCATTGACCCAAAGGAAGGATCCATTTCCTTCCTAGCATTATTTGGTCAACCTTGGGGTAGAAATATGAAAGCATCCATATCCCTGGATAAGGAATGAATCAAATTAAAAGGAAATGGACAAAAGGTCATTGTACCCATTCATCCATCTCAAGGGGAACCTTGGACTGAACCTATTCATGAAGAAGTCAATGTCCAACAACTCTACCAAATCCAAAACAATGCAGATTACATAGAACCAAACATCCATGGAGAACTTCACTTAGGTAACCAAGACTCAGTTGGTTATAACTCAAATGCCGAATTATATTATTGGGAGGTTGAAAACTACGAAACACAAGCAAGAGGGTGCTAGACTATACAAAAAGTGCAGAAAAATCCCACCCAATAGTGCTTCATAGTGTCCATTGTCCCAAAAATCTTTGAGAAGAAAATTAGGGAACACCCTACCTTACAACCTACCAACCTGAATACTACACAACTACCAAGATATAAGGAAAGGGAATCACCAATCATGCATGTTGAGTAAGTGTCCAAAAATATTGGTGAACATGGTGACTTCAAATTCTAGTCGAAATGTTTACAGGACAAGCTACTAGATGGTGGGATACCCATCAGACAAGACTACAGACCTGGACAATTGCTTTGACCTACTTTGTCGAAAGGTTTGGAAGAAAGAAGTTAACCCAATAAGCTTAGATACCTGTATTCACTCAAGGTCAAAACCCATAGGATCATATCAAAACCTCTGAAAAGGAGTGGAGAATACTTGGATACAAGGATGAACGAGCATGGCCACACTTGTTCCCATCAACCCTAGCCGAATTACCAAACAAATGGTATAAGATGGAAGAAGCTAGAGGTGAAACCATATTATGGCATGAACTCAGGGAAAATTTTATTAAAGATTTCAACTTTATACCACAAAATGAAAACTTGGTCGAAACAGCAAAACAAATTAAAGAATTTATCCAATTGACCGAAAACAAACCCTTACAAGATAACTGATAGACAAGGAAATGTAACAATATACAAACAAGGTCAAAACCACAGTCAACAAGATTACAATTAGAGAATGAAAACATAGAAGGAAAAAGATTTGGATGGAAATCCAACCATGTCGAAATGACCAAACCTATTTGTACAATCCTGAAAGTCAAAACAACTGACAAACAAGATACTGACAGAATGACCATAGCCGACTTCCCTGACACATTCTCACAGTTCAAAGAAGGAAGTCGACCGATCAATGAAGCCAAAGCACCAGAGTGGCTAGATGCTAAAGACAAAGCTAAAGAATTCGACATCTCAAATGATGATCGACCAAAAATGGCAAAGATTGGTGACTACTGGAGCAAAGAACACACCACAGAGATAGTGAACTTATTAAAGGAGTTCCAAGATGTATTTTCTAGAGATTACAAAGAGCTAAAAGGCTTAGTCCATGAAATGGGAGAGCTGAAAATTGATACTAATTCTGATGTTCAACCTGTGAAGAAAAGGCCATATAAACTAGCTCACAAATGCAAGGAGATAGTCAAAAAGGAAATTGATAACATTTTGGCAGTAGGCATCATCTACCCTATTGACCAATCAGAATGGACAAGTCCAATGGTTGTAAAACCTAAGAAACATGACCCGACCAGACTAATAATTTGTGTCGACTTTAGGGAACTAAACAAAGTAACACTGACAGACCCATTTCCAACACCTTATGCAGATGGAATCTTGAATGAATTCGTAGGACATGAATGCTACTCATTTACAGATGGATTCTCAGGATATAACCAAGTACCAATCGCTAAAGAAGACCAAAATAAGACAACCTTTGTGTGTGAATTTGGTTCCTTTGCTTACAAAGTTATGCCTTTTGGATTAAAGAATGCAGCTGCAGTGTTCTCTCGAATTGTTGTCAAAACATTTCAAGAATATATATATAATACCATGGCAGTATACTTTGATTATTAGACAATATAATCCATGCTAAAAGATCATTGTAAATGGCTCCGACTTATGTTGGATAAATGTTGACAGATTCAACTATCCCTAAACATCAAGAAATGCATATTTGAGACCCCCATAGGGATATTATTAGGGAACATTGTCTGTAAGGAAGGAAATAAGGTTGACTTTGCAAATATCAAAATTATTCTCGACCTAAAACCACCAGTAAACCCAAAACAAGTCAGGGTGTTACTTGTCCACACAGGCTATTACAGAAAATTCATAAGGTATTATTCAGATATGACCTATCCTCTTGAAGAACTATTAAAATAAGATCAAGAGTTTAAATGGACAAAGGAATGCCACATATCATTCGAAAAACTAAAAAGAAATCTAGTCAAAGCACCAATCCTAAAGTTTCCAAACTGGTCGATCAAATTCCATGCTCATATTGATGCATCAGGCCTTGTGATAGGAGCAATCCTAACTCAACCAGGAGATGATGGAATGGATTATCCTATAGTTTACATTAGCAAAAAATTAAATAAGGCTGAAAGAAACTATTCGACAACAGAAAGAGAAGCCCTAGGAATGGTCTTTTCCTTACAAAAATACCATCATTATCTCTTAGCTAATCCATTTTTCTTCTATACAGACCATCAGGCTTTGAAGTATCTCGTTAATAAACCACTACATCATGGAAGGATTTGTCGATGGCTAATTTTGTTCCAATAATTTGAGTTTGAAGTCATTGTCCGACCAGGAAAGTTAAATGTAGGTCCCGACCATTTATCCTGAATCGACACAGGAGAAGAACCGACAGGAGTCGACGATCACTTACCTGATGCACAATTATTTTAGATAAAAGTCGTCCTAGTAGAAATAGAATAAATAGCTCAGTTCTTAGAATATGGACACGCATCAGAAGGTATGAGCACCAAGAAAAAGCAGATATTAGCTATGAAGGTTGCACCATACAGTCTCATCAATGGATTTTTATACAAAATGGGATTAGATGACATCCTCAGAAGGTGCATACTAGAACATGAACGAGACCACATTATGCATGACGCACACTATGGACCTACCGGAAGACATTTTCAAGCAAACACAACTGCAAAGAAAATCCAACAATCAGGATTATGGTGGCCGACACTCCACAGGGATTGCAAAAACTTTTTCAGTCGATGTGACATATGTCAACGACTAGGTCGACCTCTGCATAGCATAGAAATTCCGTTGATATCAGTAAACCCAAGTTTCACATTTGAAATTTGGGCCATAGACTTCATAGGACCATTTCCTATACTAGTGAAAAGGACAGGTGCAAGGTATATCATTACTGCAATCAAATTTGTCACTAAGTGGGAAGAAGTTGAACTAGTCGACACATGTTCTAGTGAGATAGCTGCTAAGTTTATCTATGAGAATATCATCACTATATTTGGATGTCCACTAACCTTGATTAGCGACCAGGGGACAATTTATCAATAGAACCATCAAAACCCTAACCGACCAATTCCACATCGACCATTGTCGAAGTACGTCATACCATCCTCAGTCAAATAGAGCAATTGAAGCATTCAATAAAATATTAACAAGGGGACTAACCAAAATATGTAATGCTGATAAGGATGAATAGGATGAGAAAATACCTGTAGTCTTATGGGCATACAGAACATCATATAAACGATCGATCGACCAAAATCCCCTTTTATTAGTCTATGGACAAGAAGCAGTAGTTCCACTACACTTCTGACAACAAACAACTATTATCGTAGAAATAATACATGTTGATGTCAAACAGGGAAGGAAGGGCTGACTATTTCAACTCAGCAAGCTGGAAGAGAACTAACTCATGGCTATACAACACCAAGAAATCCAGAAGCAACAACAGAAAGCATGGCATGACCACAACATCAAAAACAAAAAAAATTCAGTCGGAGACCTTGCTCTACTATACAATAGTCAGGTCAAAGGTAAACCTAAGAAACTCTACACAGAATGGATGGGACCTTATGTTGTCGAAGAGATACATCCCAATGGATTAGTCTGACTATGGACGTTACAAGCCATAGTATTTCAGATTCTCGTTAATGGAGCCCGACTAAAACGCTATAGAAACTAATTTAAAAAAAAATCATATAACGATCATAACCATCAATCAAAATCCATAAAAACTTAAAAATTCAAAAACCAAAAAAAAAAATACTTCCTTTACAGAAAACTATGACAGGAACTCACCATCTCGACAACCACCATCATGACCATCAACCTAACACCATCGACCATTTCCATCGACTGACCACTCCCATCGACCATTCTCATCACCGACATCGACCAACGAACCCGATAGTCCCATCGCACATTCATGACATCGAGCGCCGAAAGCAATTCACCATTAACACACACTCAAGTATTCCAGCTGGAACATCATGTCTGCCATTAATACATGCATTGATGTATCCATCCACAGCATCACCTATAAATACTGGATCATCGAAGGATCATTCATCGCAATCCATACAGAGAAGGCATCGGAGCATTCAGTTGACTAAAATCCGAGAACCCCTTAGTGAAATCGACCACCAAACTGACACAATGGCCCCCAAACAAACCAGATCCTTGACCAAAGCCAAGGAAATACAGGCCGCGTATACACCTTTAGTCCGCAGGTTGAAAAACATCAAAAACGCCAAAGTACAAGAAGGCTCATGGCAAAAAATATGGACTGAAATGCAAGAATGGGCCTTCGTCGACAAAAAGGCCATTCAAGCAATGGAGAAATTCAAACACAACACTATCTTTTCCTATGCCAACGCACCACTTATGGCTAGCTTTGGTGGCATGAAGGAAACTGTTGTCAAATTCATCATCAGTCGATATCACAATGGTCGGTTCTACTTTGACAAGCCAGTCGACATCTCTAAAGAAGTCATCTCCAAGCTGACCGATCTCTCTAATGAAGGAAACCTCATACCAATCGAAATCAAAGAAGGACTGGTTGAAGAGATCACTGGGTCATATTTGGGTAATAACTCCAAGGGGCTGATGATTGGTGAAATCACAACCCGAATACCATATATTATGGCCAAAATCATTGCAATAACACTCACACTGGCAGGTCGAGGCAGCGACCTTAAGTTAGACATGCTAGAAGCTGTCGACACTATTTCCACCGATGGACGAATATAAAAATGGGCAGAATATGTCGTCGACATGGTGAAGACCATCTATGAAATATGTCAAGAAATGGGGGGAATCATCAAGTTTCCCTCTCTCATCTTATGGATTGTAATGTACCACATATTCCCATAGGGAAGTCCAATATTTTGGGAACCGTTGAAGTTCAACATGTGGAGATTTAAACCATTCTCCCAGTGAGGAACCTTGCACGAGATTGAGCATAGGAAAGTACTGCTGGAGAACTGGTTCAAACAACTCAAAGTCCGCACGACTAGATGGAGGGTGCCTCAAAACATCCGAAAAAATCTACTGAAAAACTCCCACATCCAGATGGAACTCAACCAAACCTTCATGTGGTACATGCAAGGCGACAATTCAAATGCCAAAGCCCTCGACTACTATCCATCTATCGACCAGATCTTCTAGGAACTGTCTTGATAGGCCAAAATAAAAATACCAATACCAGCAGGAGAAAAGCAGACCGACTTCTCGATCGAGGAGTTTCTCACAGACCAGGAAAAAGAGGAATACTATGAGCTCAACCTCTATATCAACACATTTGTGTCGGAGAATACATCGGTCGAACACACCGGTCGACTGCAAATAACCATCAAACCTCCGACTGCAAAATGGGAAGAACTCTAGACCGCAAAGCCAAAGTCGCAGCCATAGCAACAGATAACTCCTTCGGCTGCAGAAAGTGTCACCCCGACTCAGGATCCAGGGGGGGAGACAGAGCCAGAAAACCCTGAGTACACTGTCACAAATGGCATCATTCAGAAATTGTCGAAAGAAATAGCAGTGGCCAAGAAGAAGCTCAAAACACAACAACAACAACAAGGTAAAGGTAAGCGCAAGCTTATTCTTGCTGACTCATCCGAAGATGAAGAAGAATTGGCAGCCATGGCCCTCGACATCATAGAGGATGCCACAACAAATAAAGTTTCGGTCGAAACCCAGTTCCAGCGATTTGTCGACGTAGGCGCACAAGCAGGTTGACCGAAGAAAGCAAAGACTATGACGACACCTGAAAACGTCGTCGATCTTGTGTCGATGCCTCCACCCCCATAACCAATGAAAATAACCAAGGAACAGACACTGCCACTATAGTCATTCATCCCCCTTGACTTATGCAAAATTGTGATGTCGGAGGAGGTGAAATCAAAATTCAACAAAGATAGGGATTTGTATGCTTTTATTGAGAAACTTCCTGAGTTGTTTACGTCGGCACAAAAGATCTCAACAAAATCACCTCTCTTCATGACTGGAGGATACCAGCTAGGATAGGATGCACAATTCAGAATCTTTGCAACCATTATCTCAAATTTTGAGAGAAATCTCAACAAGGAAGCTGAAGTGGTTGCACATCGGTCCTCCACTATCACACCGACTGTACCCATACCCCAAGCTGACCTGCCCACCACTGCATCAACTGAAGGAGGAGAAAATGAAGAGGACATAGCTAGATAAATCCACTAAATGTTCTCTGACTTAGATTCAACTTCCCACCCCGATAATCCACCACTCACCCATACTTTCCCAAAACCAATCACCCCCGACCATTCACCCACTCCATCACCACCACCACCACCACCCCGCAACTCATAGAAAGGCCCACCACAACCAACTACATCCAAACAACCAGAGGAGGTACTCATCCCACTTCCCCAACTAGATAAACCATCGGCCTCTATCCCACAAACCAAAGTTCCCTCCTTGACTGTTGAGGTACACAGGAAGCAGATAAAGAAAAGCATAAGAAGAGGAAGGAGAAACAGAAGAAGGAGCATCATGGAGAAGCTTCAAAGGTCGAAATCAGATTGAAGGATTCAATCTCCTTGACCGACACAGAGCTAGGAAAACTCCCCAAAACCCTAGCAAGTGAAGCAAAGATGAGGAGTGAGCAAAGAAATAAAGAAGTCAATCACAAAAATGCAGAATAGGTCAAGTTTCTCGACAAATGCAGGAATCTGTCCTAGTCCGTCATGCCAGGCCCCATAGAGGTCGACACAGACAAACCACTCAAAAGGGCGTGTCAACTATTTGAGAGCATGGTGTTGACACTCCAAGCTCACATCCAGGAAACAAAGGAGGAACAAAAAGAGGAAACTACCTGACTCCTAATGGCACAACACACTGCATTTTCTAAAGCCTATAAAGTGTTGTAGGATCATATGGTGGAGTCTATCGTAACTGAAGAAGTACTAAGAGACTGGCCTAATCACTACGGGAAAGTTTATCACCAGACACGATAGACTCGCCAAGGGATTCAAGCATTAGAGAGTATAAAACCCACTGAGGAAGCACTTAGAATGACAATAGAAGAACAGATAGTTCTTGAAACAACCAAACTACAGAAACTAGAAAGGGAAGCACATCAGTGGGTACAACAAGCTCTACCTAACTTAGATAATGTCAACATCATCTACCCGCAAATGAAATGACTTATCAAGACTACAGAGGAGAAGGACCAGTTCATGGGTCCCAACATGGAGAGGATAGCTGAAGTCTCTGTTTCCTAGAAGATGTCGATCTTATCAGGCTTGACCACACTCACCATCGACATCCAGAAAATTTTGCAGAGCTAGATAGATTTCCAACATCACCTCGCATTCACCGCCCCAACAATAGTAGAATTCTATGTACAGAAAAGATCAACCATCAGACTTCATATCCCACCGCAATGATTATGGAGACCATGAAGAATTTTTGGTACCTCCCTGTTTCTTCGGGACGAAGAAAAATCTTGTTCGTGGGGGAGATGTAGAAGGAGCAAGTCGACTAAAGTCAACTTGAACAATATCCCACTTAGTCGATCAGCCGACTAAGTCGGTCGGCCGACCAAACTAGAGATTAGGTTGGCCACCTAAGGTCGTGTCGGTTCATCGAACTGACAGGTAGTTATTTTGTAACCGCTCTGTAATAATATATATTAGGCTATTGAGCCAGATGAGAACTTAGTTCAGTTCTCTATGTTGTATGGACTCATTCGTATAATATAGTATGTTTATTCACCTATTCTATTCTTATCTCTTGTCTCTGTTTTATATATATGTTTTAGCTGTATTATTGGTAACCTTATATGATCTATGAGATTACAACAAAGCCACAAAAAGAAATATCATTAGAATGGATAAAAGGGACCAGAAGTTGTGATAAAGTCGATTTCTAGAAGAAGCCAGAGATCATCGAATAAAGTGGTCAGGATTACATTGGAATGATTTCCTGAAATATAGCTCAGAGGAAGAACCAGCTCATCTATTTGATTTGTGGAAGGGATAATGAAGAACAAATATAACAAGAACTGGATAGCGCACCCTGCAAGAGAGTGTCACGTCCCCATGCCTCCGACCGACGAAGAGGACGCGACCAACACATCAAACACGATCGGGCAGACAGCCCCATGAACATAATCAAAAGAAATCAATGCTGGAATTAAAACTTACAAGCATACACAAATGCAGAATGAATCAACATTCAGCGGAAGCAACACACATACATTTCCAGCATTCCACCATGTTCAATATGATTCATTTATTGACATCAATATATATATATAGATGGAATATAGACAGCAGCACTTATCTTATGAAGAATTCGATCCGCAACCAGCTACGTCGTTGCAACGTTCCACCTAACCATAGGCCAGCGTGCTCATCAATCTCTCAGCACGCTGTCACCCCTGAGCTGGGCATGATTCCTCAAGGACTAAGGGGACAATGTAGGCTTACACATAGCCAAGGGGACACAAAACAACCACACCAAATACCGTTGGGTTTAACAGGCCTTCAACAAGCGGCCAAGCCAGCACCATCCAAGGGACAACCACTGCATACCAGTAGCCAAACAACCCTTCACAGCCCTGTGAAGAAGGAAAAACAACCAGGAAAAGATCCCAAGCCAAGGGTGAGACACAACTCGAATCCAACCACCCTAATGAGTTGTTCTTGGCCCTAACGTGGCCAAAACAACTCAACCACAACACCCAAAAGATGATTGCATTCACAGCAACCAAAACTAGGGAAATTCAGCAACCCAA
Organism: Pseudotsuga menziesii; assembly: GCA_001517045.1. NCBI lineage: Eukaryota > Viridiplantae > Streptophyta > Pinopsida > Pinales > Pinaceae > Pseudotsuga > Pseudotsuga menziesii. The sequence goes on from LPNX010348553.1 coordinate 67,720, forward strand.
ACTCACAATGAGTGATGGAAACCAATCACAGCCCACGAAGGTTAATAAACAGCGTTCCCAGCATAACCATGGAAACCCAAACGTAGACCTCAGCAGAAAACGGCTCACCATGAACACACAGTGGTCCAAAATGAAATTGGACACCACAACCAGCAAAATGCACGGAAGACAACCGCCCCAAAATGAAAACAATGAGAACGGCTCTCTCATGGGAAAATCGACCTCAACGGTCTATGCGTGAGGAAAATCTTGCACCCAACAGCAAAATACATGAGAAAGACAAACCCCATTTCTGCGTGAGGATTCCAGCCTGCGCGTGAGGGGAAAATAGCCTCTCTCTGCGCCCGAATCAACAGGCCATAGGGAGGATGAACAGACCTCTACGTGAGGAATAAAAGACCAGCTGTGAGAGAAACTGACCATGGGGAGAATGAAGACTAGTGTGAGAGAAATGAAGGTTCTCCACTAGGCATGCGTACTATCCAAACTGACAGCAGCCTGCCAAAACCCACGTTTTTCCATGCAATAACTGCCCCCAACTAACAAAGTCAAGACATTGAAGAGGTTGGAGAGGTTGGGTAAGACAAGAAAGGTGGCAAACAAAACAAAGGTGGCAAAACATATGGGTTTTTCCCCCATAACCAAGGTTTGACATTCCCCACCCCTTATCCTTCAGAACCACGCCCCTTTCATTCAACGTTGCACTGCCGTAGCTGGTTGTGGTTTTAGTTTTAATTGACGTGCGTATTTACATGATGCCGAATTATAATGTACCAAATAGCATGACATACCATCGGCAATTATACCTATTTCCGAAACATACACACACAAATCGATGGTGGGGCTTTTGCCTTTAGCTCCTCACCACGATTAATTACATTATATACATCATGCAAACAGGGTCGAAACCGGGGACATTACAGAGAGGCCAATTTTGGTGTCTATTTGTGAACAAACCATTTTGAATCTAGAAAAACCGTTGAAAACCCAATTCACAAATGAGGCAAGTTACCTTTCACCACAACCTGTTTCCAGAAATTGTGAAAGATCTAGGTGATTTTTGGGCCTGTTTCAACCATATTTTTCTAAAACAATTTCTGTTATGACTGGTTTTGTAAGCATCAACTATGGAGAAGGTTATTCTTCTTGGTCGTCTATATAAGGATGAAGATTTGACTGACTCATGGGGTAGCACTCATCAGAGCTAGAGAAGCTTTCATTCTTTAACGTTCTATAATTTTTCTATGTTCAATGGTTTTTGTAAGCCAACGAACAAGAAACGCTGCTGCTAGTGGGGTTCGATTTCTAAGACTTTTGGAGAATGAATATTTTACAGTTTCATACTACATTCTGTTGTGCTGGTGTTTTCTAGAACTTTTTCTGAAGATCACTTGATGATATAGGATAGTGAAGACCTTAGCTAAGTCTTTAAGCTGTTTTATGCTGTGTTAATGATGGTTCTCCTTTGTTAAATTCCCCTTTCATATATATATCGTCATATTATATGTGAAATATTCTTTCATGGATCTCGAATGATTACATTGTCTTGAAATGTGAATGATTTGTTATTAAGTTGAAATGAGTGAGCTTCTTCACATTTTCAGTTGATTATGAAACTATGCTACATGAATTATTAACTTGTAAGCTGACCTTGTTCTGTCTACATGTGATTATATGACTGTATCTATTATGTTTCAGGACTGTGTTAGATTTATTTGATAACAGGTTTTAATTTCTATTGGAATTATCTTGTAATGAAATATCATTTTATTGTGAGGTAATTCATATTTAGTTCTGTTAATTGTATACTTTTCTAACAATTCATAATTATAGATCACCTTATACTATAAAACCTCTTGTCAAATGAACAATTCATGCTCTCAGCTGAGATAGGTAAATTGCATTTAGGTCATTATAGAATAGAATTAGGAGCTACTATTTTCTATACTTAGGTTAAGATAATCTTTAGCATTAGTTAGTCATTAGGTTAAATCTCTCTGATTTGTTAGAAGATTGGGTTAAGAAAAGCTTTCCACATAGACCTAGAGAGACTCTCTATTTTGAGAGCACATTATGCAGGCAGCATGGCCTTGATTCTGTTAAAGAGAGTTACTTTAAACATATACAAGATTGCATTAAGTCGAGTGTGTGGACTGTCTTTCCATTGTTGGCCTAGGCCAGTTTTCTCGGCCAACAAATGGCACTAGAAGGAGGGCCATGAGGTAAAACAAGTGGTTTTATTTTTCTATTATTTTTTAACCATTTATCCTCTTGCTCTTTGATTTTTCATCTTTTATATTTATTATTCTTCTTCATCATAGACATGTGTTTAGGGGCTAGTTAGAAGACAAGCTAACCATTTGAAGAGTGAATTAATATTGATTATTTATCATTCATTGCTCATGCCCAAATTCCTGTTTGGGAATCAGTTTTTAGTTTTACATTAATTGATATTCCCAATGAGACAATCAACCTCTTGTCAAAACTTGAATTTGATGGTGAAGGAAATATATCTACAAGGATACACCTCAAGAAGTTCTTGTCTAAATGTAATCAACATAAGATTATTGATCTTAGTGCTACTTGCAGGTTATTTGCTCTTACTCTCAAAGGACGAATCAAATGCTGGTTGGAAACATTTCCACCTAATTTTTTTTTACATGGTTTCAATTTGCACATGAATTTTTAAATACTTTTAAGAATTATGATTATAATAAACTATGTAGTGAATTGCAGGATCTTCAAAGGAAGAAAGGTGAGTCTTCAGAAGACTTTTCAATAAGGCTTTCTCATATCCTTTTCAAATTTCATAGTACTGATTTACCTTCTGAATCTGATCTTTTAAATATTGTTTTCAACTCTCAAGTTCCTCTTATTCAACAAAATCAAGACATTTTTCAAAAAGATGTTTCAACAAATCATTTACCAACCCTTCTAGAAACTTCTTCGTCTGTCATTGATTCAAATACTTCCATAAGTTCTACCCAACCCCAAGGTGACAATATTGAAGTAGAAGAGGTACCAACTCCTTCTGATGATTATTTTGTTCTCAAAGGAGAAAGGCATACTTCTTTTATCCAAAATATTGAACCTATATATATTAAGGAATCAAATGGGAAAGAACTTATTCATGCCAAATTTATTTGTATAGATAGAAAAGTTGATTATGTTGATGAACCACAATATTCAGATTCTTTTGTTAAAAAATAGATTAAGATGAATTAATTATAAATCAAACTATATGTTCACAATTTTCTGATTTTTGTACTAATTCTTCTTTCGATTCAATTATCAAAGAACACAAATATGTTAATGATAATTTTATGTGTTCTAGAAATTCAATAGAAAAATTCAAAGAAGATGAGATGAATCTTAGCCGCTTGACTAAATGTTGTTCACGAAAAGAGATTAATCTTTTTCAAGCAAAGATTGAAAAAAGTTTTGATTTACATGAAGGGTTATCAATTAATTTTGATCTGGAATCAATTTCATATGGAATACTTAAAGGTACATCACCAAATTATATTGAAAATAATCAGTTAATAAAAGAGAAATCTTTTGAAAATATTAATTATCTTTCTAAATTAAAAGACTCTTTTAATTTCCTCACTTCTAATTTTTACTTTTCTATTTATCCTGATTTATTTTCTGATTTTGATATGCGTAAGATTCCATCTGAATTATCTAACTACGTGACTTCAAAATCACATTTTTGTGAGATATCTAACATTGATGATTCACTTATTAAGCATGAGTTTGAGGTATTGGGACATATTGTATTATTAAATCATCATTCAATACAATATTTTAAAGATAAAGAAGGTTTATTGCAAGATGGTTACAGTCAACCGATATTTGATGAGAATGAAACACCAATTTTTGTTGAAACTAAAAATTCGTGTTCTCATCAGAATTACTTATATGAGAGATATAATTTGATTGGTGATAATAAAATCTTTGCTAAAGAGTTTCCTATAACTTGTGATCACCAAAGACTTACATCTCTTTTAATTGATTCACTTTTAGTTGTTGACCCTTTAAATAAGATTACTTCTTTCGATATTAGGCCACTACCAATTCATTCACCTATTACATCATTTCATGATCCTACTTTGTATTTAAAACCAATTCTTCCAGTTGTTAGTGTGACAAATGCTAGTGAAATGATTCTTTCAATTGATTCTCATAAGATATTTTTACCACATATGGAATTCATATTGTTAGATCATACTTTGCATTCTAAGTTTCATGATAGGATTGCGGAGTGGCTCAAAAATTCTTATCTCAGGAAGTCTCCACTCAATGGTAATGCTTTATTCTTTTTATATACAAGTAAATATTTTAGTGGTAAGCACGATGCATCTAATTTTATATTATTAACATATCATTTTCTTTTACTAATTGAAAGTGATGTTTTTCTTATAGGAATGAAAATGCTTTGATAGCTTCATTGGCTATTTCACTTTACTTAATTTTCATTACAATGGATTTCTCTTGTACATAGATAGGCTTAGGTTTAGATTAGTTTTTCTTCATTTTTACAATTTCTTGTTTTGTTTTGAATAAATGCAGTTATGCAGATGATGCCAATTTCAAGCTCAAGAGGTGACACTTTTTAATACATTCATGATGTTTTCCTTACCTTTTACCCTCTTGCTTATAATTATATTTGTTTAAAATTTTCTTTTTAAGTCATATTTCTTTTACTTTTTTTACTTAATTGGGAAAATGTTTATACATTCTTATGATCATAAGCAAGAAATTTTACGGAAAAAAAGGAATGTTGTTGCACATCAATACAAAACTATTTTGAGTTGTAACTACATATGTAATTACGATTTGGTTTAAATTTGTTTGTTTTAGGTTTGTTTTATTTTGCTTATTAATAAGAGGGACTAACTTACTAATCATCTTTCTTATTCTTAACAAATCCGTATGTTGCAAATTATATTTTAAAAAAAAGAGAGAGACACATTTTTAATCTTGTAGAAACTGATTCTCTCTTTTCATTTCATTTGTGATATAGCTATTTCATTTTTCTCCATGTAAGATGTTAATTTATTCAGGGCTGAGTTTTTATTTTTGTGTTTTCATATATCCATTTTAGATTCCTTACTTTGATTGGTTTTTTTTTTTTTTGCAAGTTGATAGGATTTTCTTTTGAGTGGTTTGTTTGTTTTCCAAAAAGGGGTAAACTTATTTTAACATATGGTGATCAAAACCATGTATTTCTGTCAAGTATTTGATAGCAATCATTTTCTGTTAAAGGGACATCATTATAAAGACACTCTTCTTTTGTCAAGATTCTAACTGTAGCAAGATTAGTCTTGGCTTTGAAAATTTTATTATGGATCATATTAATGGATTAATTGAGTTACTCAGCTATTATCTAGGATCTTTATCTTTCCAACTGATTCTATAATGTAGATGAGTTTCTTTTCAAAGGAATCATTTTCCCTAGATTGAGGTAAGTCAGGAATCTTAGGTTATCTTTTAGACTTTTTACGCCATCCTTCGCTCTTTAGTGGTCCATTTGGATCTGCTTCCCCATCCACTAAGTAATCTATCTTCATATTAACAATAACCTTAATATTATCCATTAATGTACATAACATTAATAAAATATAACGGATTAACTGAAAAATGGGAGGTCTCATCACGAGTCGACCTGTCATGATCATAAGTTATGTTGAAGTGACATTACCACATCTAGTTACCAAGCCAGGGTGATGGCTCTTAATCATTGATTAGGAGAAAGGAGGTCTCATCACGAGCTTACCTTTTCATTTTTTGGCAATTCTTGTGAATGATGCTGCCAGCATCTGGTTACCAAGCCAAGGTAGTAGTGTTCAGTTAATGTCTTTATTTATTATTTGTTCTGTCAAAAATAAAAACATAAAAAAATATTTATCTATATCTAGTGGATGGGATAAAAGTATCTAAGTGAGGTTAAAATATTGATCCTGTGGTATTGAGGTCATACCTACATACTACATGTTCTTTGACGTATTTTGGTTAAGAGAAACTGATTCCTTGGAAAATTTTCTTTCTGCATTTGTAGAATAATCATTTATCTTTATAAGATTTTGGATAATGGTAGGGATAGTTTGATTGATTTTGAAAGTTTTGGTTCAATCTTTACATATATAAGCCAATGGAAAGATTAAGTTATGTGATTGAGAAATTGACATTTGAAGAGGTCGTTATCATTATTTCTCTTATATTATTTAATATTTAGAATTATTTTCCGGAGATAACTGGTTCGCTCAGCATGTCACCATTTATTGGCACCCCAACAATTCCCCTAAATGTTTTGTAAAATAAAGGGGTCCCCTCTTGTAGATTTTTGTAAATATGAATCTTTTTGGTTTGCTTTTAGTTTTATCTTGCTTGATTGGTAGTTGATTTTATATATTCATCCTTGATTTTCACTCTTTACGTTGCCTTTCTCTTTGGCTTGACATTTATACGATAAGGACTTGGGAATTATGACGTTTTCTACCGAGTGAATCTTCTGGCTTCTTGGATCCTTAATAATTTTTTATTACTGTTGTTTGAGCTTGATTGATTTAATTCTATGCTTGGATTTTCTTTATATGGATTGATTTCATGTTTAGAAGATTTGGTGAAATTATTCCTTAACTCCGTTAGTGAGTAAGAAATACACCAATTGGCATTAACCTTTTCTTTTAAGATCTTCACATTGTTATTGAAAGTCTATTGTTAACATATATTTTGCCATTTGGGGTCAAAGAAAGTATTATCAAGGATTTAATTTGAATTCATCAATTGTCATTTGTGTAAATTTCATTAATAATCTTTAACTGTTGATTTTTATAAAATTAAACTCCTTGATTAATTATTTTGGAAATGATATTTAAATATCATGTGATTTGTATCTTTATTCTAAATTATTAACATAAATTTATTTATGTCAATTTCAATAAATTTGAATAAAGGTTATCTTTCATAAATATTGTGGAGAGGCATAATGATTCACACCTAAATTCAAGAAAGCTTCATATTATATTTCAATATTTTATTGATTTCAAGAGATTAATTGTTCCATGTACCTTCTTTAAAAATAGGATCATCCAAAATGATTTACCCTCACATATTAAATAATCTAGGAAGATTCTTGACTTATATAATATGACGACATTCAAAATAAGGTTTTTTTGACATAGATATTGGCATGGAAGTATAAAACCATGGCCAAGTAGATATTTGATATCTTTAAAATATGAAAAATTGTTCACATTTCCCCATTTTGTGCAAAATAACTTAACTGTAAATTATTATTTTAAGGGGAAAATTGATTGCCAAACAGATTGCATTGTTAGCGCAATTACCTTTCAAGATGATTATGCTTATTAGGTGTCAATTGTCAATTAAAGAGGAACTATGATCGTTGAGAATGAGAAATGGATTATACACTCGATTTCTTCCTTTATTCGTGGAGTTGGACTTTACTATGCCAAATAACATTGTTAGAATTTATTGTGTGAATGGCAGTCAAATTAAATAACCAAATATAAATCTCAGCACTTGAAAACTTAGTAAATCCTTTTATCATGGAGATGGAATGTTAACAGATATCTTCAGGAAAAGCATAACAGATAATTACCAGCTCGTGGAGGCGAAACTCACCATTTAATCACATCCGACAGTAAATTCTTGGTGCAATTATTTCATTCAGATTGCTCGATAGTATGAAGATTAAAAGGAGATCTTTCTGTTTGTTTTGTTATTTATTCAATCTTTTTATCATTATTCTTATTACGTTTTTTATTTTGTAGGATGTCATCAATGGTGGAAGCCGCAAAAAGAAATATCATTAGAATGGATAAAAGGGACTAGAAGTTGCGATGAAGTCATTTTCTAGAAGATGCCAGAGATCATGGGATAAAATGGTCGAGATTACATTGAAAAGATTTCCTGAAACATAGCTCAGAGGAAGAACCAGCTCATCTATTTGATTCGTGGAAGGGATAATCAAGAACAAAGATAACAAGAACTCGATCGTGCACCCAATGAGAGAGGCAAATTTTTATGTCTATTTATGAACAAAACATTTCGAATCTAGAAAAACCGTTAAATACCCATTTAACAAATGGGACATGTTATCTTTCATCGCCAGCCATTTCCAGAATTTGTGAAAGATCTAGGATATTTTTGGTCCTGTTTCAACCATATTCTTCCAGAAAATATCTATTATGATTGGTTTTGTAAGCATCAACTATGGAGAAGGTTATTCTTCATGATCGTCTATATAAGGATGAAGATTTGACTAACTGATGGGGCAACGCTCATTAGAGCTAGAGACGCTTTCATTCTTTAACGTTCTGTAATTTTTCTATGTTCAATGGTTTTTGTAAACCAAGGAACAAGAAATGCTGCTGCTAGTGGGGTTCAATTTCTAAGACTTTTGGAGAATTAATATTTTACAATTTCATACTACATTTTGTTGTGTTGGTGTTTTCTGGAACTTTTTCTGAAGATCACTTGATGCTACAGGATAGTGAAGACCTTAGCTAAGTCTTTAAGTTGTTTTATGCTGTGTTAATGATGGTTCTCCTTTGTTAATTTTCACTTTCATATGTATATATCGTCATATTATATGTGAAATATTCTTTCATGGATCTTGAATGATTACATTGTCTTGAAATGTGAATGATTTGTTATTAAGTTGAAATGAGTGAGCTTCTTCACATTTTCAATTGATGATGAAACTATGCTACATGAATTATTAACTAGTAAGCTGACCTTGTTCTGTCTACATGTGAGTATATGAATGTATCTATTACGTTTCAGGACTCTGTTAGATTTATTTGATAACAAATTTTAATTTTTGTTCGAATTATCTTGTAATTAAATATCATTTTATTGTGAGGTAATTCAGATTTAGTTCTGTTAATTGTAGACTTTTCTAACAGTTTAGAATTATAGATCACCTTATACTATAAGACCTCTTGTCAAATTAACAATTCATGCTCTCAGCTGAGATAGGTAAATTGCATTTAGGTCATTATAGGATAGAATTAGGAGATACTATTTTCTGTACTTACGTTAATATAATCTTTAGCATTAGTTAGTCATTAGGTTAAATATATCTGATTTTTTAGAAGATTGGGTTAAGAAAAGCTTTCCATATACGCCTACAGAGACTCTCTGTTTTGAGATCACATTATACAGGAAGCAGGGCCTTGATCCTGTGAAAGATAGTTACTTTAAACATATTCAAGATTGCATTAAGTCGAGTCTATGGACTGTCTTTCCATTGTTGGCCTGGGTCAGTTTTCTTGGCCAACAAATGGCACTAGAAGGAGGGCCATGAGGTAAAGCAAGTGGTTTTATTTTTCTATTTTTTTTAACCATTTATCCTCTTGCTTTTTGATTTTTTATCTTTTATATTTATTATTCTTCTTCGTCATAGACATGTGTTTAGGGGCTGGTTAGAAGACAAGCTAATGATTTGAAGAGTGAGTTAATATTGATTATTTATCATTCATTGCTCATGCCCAAATTCCTATTTGGGAATCAGTTTTTAGTTTAACATTAATTGATATTCCCAATGAGATGGTCAACCTCTTGTCAAAACTTGAATTTGATGGTGAAGGCGATATATCTGCAAGGAAACACCGCAAGAAGTGTTTGTCTAAATGTAATAAACATATGATTATTGATCTTAGTGCTACTTGCAGGTTATTTTCTCTTACTCTCAAAGGACGAATCAAATGCTGGTTGGAAACATTTCCACCTAATTTATTTTTTTACATGGTTTCAATTTGCAGATGAATTTTTAAATACTTTTAAGGATTATGATTCTAATAAACTGTGTAGTGAATTGAAGGCTCTTAGAAGGAAGAAAGGTGAGTCTTCATAAGACTTTTCATTAAGGCTTTCTCATATCCTTTGCAAATTTCATATTACTGATTTACCTTCTGAATCTGATCTTTAAATATTGTTTTCAACTGTCAAGTTCCTCTTATTCAACAAAATCAAGACATTTTTCAAAAATATGTTTCAACAAATCATATACCAACCCTTCTAGAAACTTCTTCCTCTGTCATTGATTCAGATACTTCCATAAGTTCTACCCAACCCCAAGTTGACAAGATCGAAGTAGAAGAGGTACCAACTCCTTCCGATGATTATTCTCTTCTCAAAGGAGAAAGGCATACTTCTTTTATCCAAAATATTGAACCTATATATATTAAGGAATCAAATGGGAAAGAACTTATTAATGCTGAATTTATTTGTATAGATAGAGAAGTCGATTATCTTGATGAACCACAATATTCATATTTTTTTGTTACAGAAATAAATCAAGATGAATTAATTATAAATCAAACTATATCTTCACAATTTTCTGATTTTTGTACTAATTCAAAGAACACAAATATGTTAATGATAATTTTATGTGTTCTAGAAATTCAATAGAAAAAGTCGAAGAAGATGACATGAATCTTAGTTGCTCGACTAAATGTTGTTGATGAAAAGAGATTAATCTTTTTCAAGCAAAGATTGATAAAAGTTTTGATTTACATGAAGGATTATCAATTAATCTTGATCTCAAATCAATTTCATATGGAATGCTTAAAGGTACATCACCAAATTATATTGAAAATAATCAGGTAATAAATAAGAAATCTTTTGGAAATATTAATGATCTTTCTAAATTGAGAGACTCTTTAATTTCCTCCCTTTTAATTCTTACTTTTATATTTATCTTGATTTCTTTTCTGATTTTGATATGCATAAGATTCCATACGAATTATCTATGTGACCTCAAAATCACATTTTTATGAGATATCTAACATTGATGATTCACTTATTAAGCATGAGTTTGAGGGATTGGGACATATTTTATTATTAAATCATCATTCAATAAAATATTTTAAAGATAAAGATGGTTACAGTCAACTGATATTTGATGAGAATAAAACACCAATTTTTGTTGAAACTAAAAATGTGTGTTCTCATAAGAATTACTTATATGAGAGATATAATTTGATTGGTGATAATAAAATATTTGCTAAAGAGTTTCCTATAACTTGTGATCACCAAAGACTTACATTTCTTTTAATTGATTCACTTTTAGTTGTTGACCCTTTAAACAAGATTTCTTCTTTTGATATTAGGGCACTACCAATTCATTCACCTATTACACCATTTCATGATCCTACTTTGTATTTAAAACCAATTCTTCCAGTTGTTAGTGTGACAAATGCTAGTGATTTCATTCTTTGAATTGATTCTCATAAGATATTTTTACCACATATGGAATTCATATTGTTAGATCATACTTTGCATTCTAAGTTTCATGATAGGATTGCGGAGTGGCTCGAAATTCTTATCTCAAGAAGTCTCCACTCAATGGTAATGCTTTATTCTCTGTATATACAAGTAAAGATTTTAGTGGTAAGCACGATGCATCTAATTTTCTATTATTAACATATCATTTTCTTTTACTAATTGAAAGTGATGTTTTTCTTCCAGGAATGAAAATGCTTCGATGGATTCATTGGCTATTTCACTTTACTTAATTTTCATTATAATTGATTTCTCTTGTACATAGTTAGGCTTACGTTTAAATTAGTTTTTCTTCATTTTTACCATTTCTTGTTTTGTTTTGAATAAATGCAGGTATGAAGATGATGCCAATTTCAAGCTCAAGAGGTGACACTTTTTAATACATTCATGATGTTTTCCTTACCTTTTACCCGCTTGCTTATAATTATATTTGTTTAAAATTTTATTTTTAAGTCATATATATTTTACTTTTTTGACTTAATTGGGAAAATGTTTATACATTCTTATGATCATAAGCAAGAAATTTTAAGAAAAACAAAGAATGTTGTTGCACATCAATCCAAAAATCTTTTGAGTTGTGCATATGTAATTACGATTTAGTTTAATTTTTTTTGTTTTAGGTTTGTTTTCTTTTGCTTATTAACAAGAGGGCATAAATTATTAAGCATCTTGCTTATTCTTAACAAATCCTTATGTTGCAAATTATATTTTAAAAGAGAGAGAGAGAGAGAGAGAGAGAGAGAGAGAGAGAGAGAGAGACATTTTTCATCTTGTAGAAACCGATTCTCTCTTTTCATTTCATTTGTGATATAGCTATTTCATTTTTCTCCATGTAAGATGTTAATTTATTGAGGGCTGAGTTTTTATTTTTGGGTTTTCATATATCCATTTTAGATTCCTTGCTTTGATTGGTTTTTGTTTTTTTGCAAGTTGATAGGATTTTATTTTCAGTGGTTTGTTTGTTTTCCAAAAAGGGGTAAACTAATTTTAGCATATGGTGATCAAAAACATGTATTTCTGTCAAGTATTTGGTCGAAATCATTTTCTGTTAAAGGGACATCATTATAAAAACACTCTTCTTTTGTCAAGATTCTAACCGTAGCAAGATTAATCTTGGCTTTAAAATTTTTATTATGGATCATATTGATGTATTATTTGAGTTACTCAGCTATTATCTAAAACATTTATCTTTCAAACTGATGCTATAATGTAGATGAGTTTCTTTTCAAAGGAATCATTTTCCCTAGATTGAGGTAAGTCAGGAATCGTAGGTTATCTTTTAGACTTTTTACACCATCCTTTGCTCTTTAGTGGGCCATTTGGATTTGCTTCCCCATCCACTAATTAATCTCTCTTGAGATTAACAATAACCGTAATATTATCCATTGTACATAACATTAATAAAATATAAAGGATTAACTGAAAAAATGGAGGTCTCATCATGAGCCAACCTGTCATGATAATAAGCTCTGTTGAAGTGACATTACCACATCTAGTTACCAAGCTAGGGTGATGGCTCTTAATCATTGATTAGGAGAAAGGAGGTCTCATCACGAGCCGACCTTTTCATTTTTCGAAATTTCTTGTGAATGATGTTGCCAGCATCTGGTTACCAAGCCAAGGTAGTAGTCTTCAGTTAATGTCTTTATTTATTATTTGTTCTGTTAAAAATATATAATAAAAAAAATATTTATCTATATCTAGTGGATGGGATAAAACTATCTAAGTGAGGTTAAAATATTTATCCTGTGGTATTGAGGTCATACCTACATACTACGTGTTCTTTGACTTGTTTTGGTTAAGAGAAATTGATTCCTTCGAAAATTTTCTTTCTGCATTTGTAGAATAATCATTTATCTTTATAAGATTTTGGATAATGGTAGGGATAGTTTGATTGATTTTGAAAGTTTTGGTTCAATCTTTACATATATACGCCAATGGCAAGATTAAGTTATGTGATTGAGAAATTGACATTTGAAGAGGCCCTTATCATTATTTCTCTTATATTATTTAAGATTTAGAATTATTTTGCAGAGATAACTGGTTCACCCAGCATGTCGCCATTTGTTGGCACCCCAACAATTCCCCTTAATTTTTTGTAAAATAAAAGGCTCCCCTCTTGTATATTTTTGTAAATATGAATCTTTTTGGTTTGCTTTTAGTTTTATCTTGCTTGATTGGTAGTTGATTTCATATATTCATCCTTGATTTTCACTCTTTGCCTTGCTCTTTGGCTTGGCATTTATACAATAAGGACTTGGTAATTATGATGTTTTCTATCGAGTGAATCTTCTAGCTTCTTGGATCCTTAATAACTTTTGATTAGTCTTGTTTGAGCTTGATTGATTTACTTCTATGCTTCGATTTGATTTATATGGATTGATTTCATGTTCCGAAGAATTGGCGAAATTTTTCCTTAACTCCATTAGTGAGTAAGCAATACTTCAATTGGAATTAACCTTTTCTTTTAAAATCTTCACATTATTATTGAAAGTCTATTATTAACATATATTTTTCCATTTGGAGTCAAAGAAATTACTATCAAGGATTTAATTTGAATTCATCAATTGTCATTTGTGTAAATTTCATTAATAATCTTTAACTCTTGATTTTTATAAAATTAAACTCCTTAATTATTTTGGAAATGATATTTAAATATCATGTGATTTGTATCTTTATTCTAAATTATTAACATAAATTTATTTCCGTTCATTTCAATAAATTTGAATAAAGGTTATCTTTCATAAATATTGTGGAGAGGCATAATGATTGACACCTAAATCCAAGAAAGCTTAAAATTATATTTCAATATTTTATTGATTTCAAGAGATTAATTGGTCCATGTACCTTCTTTAAAAAGAGGATCATCCAAAATGATTTACCCTCACATATTAAATAATCCAGGAAGATTCCTGACTTATATAATATGACAGGATTCAAAATAAGGTTTTGTTAACATAAAGATTGGCATGAAAGTATAAAACCATGGATAAGTAGATATTTGATATCATGAAAATATGAAAATTTGTTCACATTTCCCCATTTTGTGCAAAATAACTTAATTGTAAATTATTATTTTAAGGGGAAAATTGATTGCCAAACAGATTGCATTGTTAGTGCAATTACTTTTCAAGATATTATGATTATTACGTGTCAATTGTCAATTAAAAGGAACTATGATCATTGAGAATGGGGAATCGATTATATACTCAATTTCTTTCTTTATTTGTGGAGGTTGACTTTACTATGCCAAATAACATTGTTAGCATTTATTGTGTGAATGGCGATCAAATTAAACAAGTAAAGATAAATCTCAGCACTTGAAAACATAGTAATTTATTTTATCATGGAGATGGAACGTTAACATATATCTTCAGGAAAAACATAACAGATAATTACCAGCTCGTGGAGGTGAAACTCACCATTTGATCACATCTGATAGTAAATTCTTGGTGCAATTATTTCATTTAGAATGCTCGACAGTATGAAGATTAAAAGGAGATATTTTGGTTTGGTTTGTTATTTATTCAATCTTTTTATCATTATTCTTATTACTTATTTATTTTCAAGGATGTCATCAATGGTGGGAGCCGCAAAAAGAAATATCATTAGAATGGATAAAAGGGACCAGAAGTTGCGATGAAGTCATTTTCTAGAAGAAGCCAGAGATCATGAGATAAAATGGTCGATATTAAATTGGAACGATTTCCTGAAAGATAGCTTAGAGGAAGAACCAGCTCAGCTATTTGATTTGTGGAATGGATAATGAAGAACAAAGATCACAAGAACTAGATCGCACACCCGACGAGAGAGGCAAATTTCAGTGTCTATTTGTGAACAAACTGTTTCGAATTTGGAAAAAACGTTGAAAAACCACTTCACAAATGGGCCAAGTTACCTCTTAGTGTGGACCGTTTGTAGAAATTGTGAAAGATCTAGGATATTTTTGGGCCTTTTTCAACCATATGTTTGTAGAAAAATTTATGTTATGACCGGTTTTGTAAGCATCAACTATGGAGAAGGTTATTCTTCCTGATCATCTATATAAGGATAAAGATTTGATTGACTAATGGGGTAGTGCTCATTAGAGCTAGAGAAGCTTCCATTCTTTAATGTTCTGTAATTTTTCTATGTTCAATGGTTTTTGTAAACCAAGGAACAAGAAACGTTGCTGCTAGTGGGGTTTGATTTCTAAGACTTTTGGAGAATTAATATTTTACAGTTTCATACTATGTTCTATTGTGCTGGTGTTTTCGGGAACTTTTTTTGAAGATCACTTTATGCTACAGGATAGTGAAGACATTAGCTAAGTCTTTAAGCTATTTTATGCTATGTTAATGATGGTTCTCCTTTGTTAAATTTCACTTTCATATGTATATATCGTGATATTATATGTGAAATATTCTTTTATGGATCTTGAATGATTACATTGTCTTGAAATGTGAATGATTTTTTATTAAGTTGAAATGAGTGAGCTTCTTAACATTTTCAATTGATTATGAAACTATGCTACATGAAATATTAACTTGTAAGCTGACCTTGTTCTGTCTACATGTTAGTATATGACTGTATCTGTTATGTTTCAGGACTATGTTAGATTTATTTGATAACAGGTTTTAATTTATGATTGAATTATCTTGTAATGAAATATCATTTTATTGTGAGGTAATTCAGATTTAGTTCTGTTAATTGTAGACTTTTCTAACAGTTAGGAATTATAGATCACCTTATACTATAAGACCTCTTGTCAAATCAACAATTCATGATCTCAACTGAGATAGGTAAATTGCATTTAGGTCATTATAGGATAGAATTAGGAGCTACTATTTTCTATACTTAGGTTAAGATAATCTTTAGCATTAGTTAGTTATTAGGTTAAATCTCTCTAATTTGTTAAAAGATTGGGTTAAGCAAATCTTTCCACATACACCTAGAGAGACTCTCTATTTTGAGAGCACATTATACAGGTAGCAGGGCCTGGATCTTGTGAAAGACAGTTACTTTAAAAATATACAAGATTGCATTAAGTTGAGTGTGTGGACTATCTTTCCGTTGTCGGCCTAGGTCAGTTTTCTCAGCCAACACAGCCATCACACATGAGGAGCATAACTGGGTGAAGGGTTTCTTTCTTTTGATCCCAAGTAAGGATTAGGAGGCTCCCACACTCATCCATGGGGATTTATTGAGTGAACCACCCACTTTTCATCCACAACAAATGCAACCATGTCGTATATTTGATTCCTCCATTCATGATGGTGATTGCATGACCAGTGGCAGAGAGTTGAGCCATTGGGATTGTGCACATGGGAAAGCAATAAAATTCCCATATGGATCTAACAGTTGCAGGATTTGTTCATTTATGGGAGGAATGGGTAGGTACTTGTTGGATTCATGCACCTTGGAGGGTGTACCTTTTTCTTACACCATGGAATTTTTAGAAGACACATTGTACATCTTCTGTGACCAACATGGGAATCTTTGGTGTTGGAGGATTCCCAAAATTGTCTTGGGACATGTGAGTCACACCCATGTCATTTCAGCAACATAATTGTGAGATTCAATGCTGATGTGCATCAATAACATAAGGAATTTTATGTTGGTTGGGGAAATCACATAGATTTCCAATTTTGTATTGAGAATTTCCTATTTTCAGTATAGTGGTATGATTCACATATTATGATTATCATTTCCTATGATGATAAATTTTTATGGTGGATACTAATGTTTTGATACTTACAGTTGAGGAAATGGGATCTGGGCATAATTTTGTATGATAAGTGGTGTTGGAAGGAATTCTCAATGAAGGGAGTGCAATACAAGCAATGGGACCCTGGCATTGCTTGTTTTTTGAGAAACTTTACATGTTAGCTTATGCAGCAATTCAACTTTTTTTGCACATGAGTTCATGCTCCAATTCTCCTACATGGTGGACAAATTTGCAGCAGTCTGGAGTGCTTCTACTTGAGGACAAGTAGATTTGAGAGGGGAGGAATCTCATGTCCCCATATTTTGGACATAAAAGTGTTGACCATTCCCAACACATTGGGGGTTCAAAGATGCATTAATTACCTCACCTAGGGAATTTTGTCCAAATACTATTTATGAGGCATTAATTAATTAGCCTAGTAGAATACTGCTAAATTTTTTTACGGAGGCCTGTATTTAATTTTTATTCATTATTATTAATTATGCAATTTAATGAGGTGGAAATAAGATTTCCATGTCATGGGGGCACATTAGGAAATTCAACTTGCCAAGGTAGGAAAAGAGGAAACTCTATGACAAAGCAGTCAAAGAAGAAAAGGGGAAAATGCCTAAAAGCAGCAGAAAAGCAACCACAGACAAAAGAAGGAAAGTTTTGAAAAGGAAAACATAGTTTCCTCTCGGAGAACTCAGAAAATATCTAAGGAAAAAAGTAGGAAATTTTTGGAAAGGGAGAGCACAATTTCCTTATGGAGACTCAGTCTCAGAAGCAGGAAAAGCAGAAAGTTGTCATAAACAAAAGAATCAATTATTTGACTAATGAGGGCACAGTATTAAATCTGAGGGATGAATTTGGCATGGAAACATTTCCACATTGTCCTACATTCCAACTTTCCTAAGGAAGGTGCCTATGTGGCTAGGGTTAGGGCTTCTAGGTGGTTGACTTGCTCTCACAGGTCACCATTGGCCTCCACTTGCTAAAAAGGTCACCCAAGATGATATTAAAGGACAATTTGACCCCATTGAATCAGTTTGGTTAATGTATGTTTTGGAAGTTATTGAATCTAATCTTCATTTCTGAGTGGCGAGCCTCAGTACAGTGGGTGATGTGCCCCAAGTCCATTGTTCCCCTTCTCCCATATTCTTCTCACTTCTATTATAGATCATACTAAATCTAAGGAGTAGATTTAATCTATTGAAGGGGGTTTTTTGCAGGTGTTAATGTCTCTATCATTCCATTATAATACCAGCTTGGAGAGATTTGAGACCTCCTATAAGTGACATCCCTTCCTTTTTTCTCTTTCTCTCGTTCTATGGACTTCAAGCAATTTTGGAGATATGTAATGGATATTTAGACATATATATGATATGATATGTGTAATGATGTCTAATTTAATTTTCAATACCAGATTCATACAACCTTCAGGTCGTTCCTAAAGTTTGTGAGATTCAGGGATATAATTTCTTGGGTTTCCTAGCTCTAGAGCCATAATTTTGGAGTTGTGCTATGAGAGGTGACTTCTGTGAATATTATGAGAATTATTTCAACCCTTATGGATCTGATATAGTATTATTTATAGTATCTTCAATTTTCATAACATTCTTATCTTTTTTTACTGAGTTTTGTATCAATCTTTTACACCCTACCTAGAAATCATGGCTAAAATGACTAGTTTTCCAATTCAAAGCATTTTATGTGACTAACAAGTCAATTTGTTTTAATTTATTTTCTGAACATTATTTAACACCATAGATCTGACATTTATTCTTTACAACTAAATCGCAGTGCTTCTCTTACTTCCTTTGGAAAGCACTAAATCTTGCCTAGTTGCATAGTCCTAGTAACTAATTTTCATAGTCCCACCCTTAATCTTCCTTGTGACTGCAAAGAATTGTTTAAAACATGAATATAAATTTATATAAATGTCTGATAAATTTATTACCAATCCAAATCATTTATCCAAATCCTATGGTCGAAAGGACTAAACTACTCTTCCTAGCTTCACGGTTGGGTAGCCCAGAAGCATGGGAGTAGGTTTCCGCAGAGTAGATTTTGAAACCTAAATGGTGCCCGATATAAATATGTTAGTGAAGAGGAAATTCATTGTCTGAAATTTACCTTTGGTTTATTCCCTTTCCTCTTGCCCTTCCTGCAAGTTTCTCAGGAAAACACCTTTATTTTCGTAGACAAAAATTTCACTAAAAGTGTTTCAAGTTCATAGAAATTTTTTTATTTAATTTGCAGAAAGTAAATATTCTGATATCTATATTAGATCAAGGATATTTCATGAGATATACGTTCCCCTGAAATTAATCATTCACCTATGACATCGGAGGCATTTTATGGTCATGGTTTTCAACCCTATGGATTATTGTCATCCTTATTAGTAGAACTAGGGCGGGCGGGGCGATTAGTGTCCATCCACGTCAAGGTTGTCAATGCTCCTCTAGATTACAATATAATCCTACATAGGAATTGGTTCTATGCGATGCGTTTAGTGGCATCATCCATATTTTGTGTCGTCTAATTCCCGTTCCAAGGGAGGGTTGTTACTGATCAGTTATATTTTTCTTCTATAGATACAATTTCTAATTCTGTGAACATTGTTACACTCTTTGCCTCTTCGTCTCTGTAGTATCAGAACATTGGAGTAGGCCTTCTTAAATACTCTTTGCTTATGGGATTATTTCCATTAAAAATTCCTCCTCCTCATTCATAGGTTGCATCTGTAAACATGATCTCTATGAACCATGACAAGTCGATTAAAGAGAAATCAATTGTTGATTCAACACCTTTGAGTCCTTTTGAAAATATCTACCAGGGTATTCAATCTAGCTTTGATGAACCTGACATCAATGATAACCTTGTGGTGGCATCAAACCTCTACCATCTAACATATTGGTTAGAGCCCCCACACCCATCTCTAGATTATCTTTTCAACCCTCTTCCATCAAATGAATCCATTATGGAAGTCATGTCTTTAGATGAGATGCATTGGAAAGATCATCACCATATATCTTATTTCCTTCACAATTACCAATTGGTAGAAGTTCTGTAACACCCCGGTTTTGACCTCATTTGCATTAAATGAATGTGATGTATATATTGTAATTAATCGTGGTGTGGAGCTGAAGGCAGAATCCCCACCATCGATTTAGAGTTTAATGTTTTGGCGATTAAAATCGTTGGCAATGTTATATCGTGATATATGGCATGTTATAATTTTGGCATCATGCAAATATGCATTTTAATTAAAATAAACCCCAACCAGCTATGTCAATGCAACCATGATGAAAAGGGCATGATTTTCCTAAGGATAGCGAGGGAAATTATTTAACCCTTGGGGCCAATGGAGAAAATCCGAGTGTCAGTTGATAAACCCATTTAGTTGTTAGCCACCCTTTTGACTTACTCGCCTTTCCTTGTCTCATTCAACTACCAAATTAAAATCCTATGATGTTAGTTGGGTAGTTATTACATGGATAGTGGTGTGGCAGGATTGCCAGTCCTTTCCCACATACACACCTCACCAAGAAGCTGATTGACTCTCATGTGGGTAGGAGAAGCCACCACGACCCCCATTATTCAATTTTTTGCTCATGCAGAAATTCGGGAGAGCCCTTTTTGGGCATTTACAATTTTCCATGTGTGTGTAGCCTCACCCTCACAATTTGGCTATGTGGAGCTCTCACTCATGATTTCAGACCCTAAACATTTTCCCCATCATCCTATAGTCACGTTGGGCTCTCTCTCTCAAACGGATGGAAGTTGATGTGGTTTAATTTTTGTTTTTGTGATTTTGTTGTGTATATTTCGCTTCACGTTGTGGGCCTGGGCATGCAAATTTCACCTTCACATAGGTGGACTTTTCCTTGCTCACATGGCTGAGAAATCATTGTTGTTTTCCCATGAGTGTGGGTTGTTGTTGAGTTGTTTTGGCCACGTTAGGGCCAAGAAGAACTCTGAGATCATCTAGCTCAGTCTAAGCTGTGTATCACCATTTGGCTGCCGTAATGTTTCCCTTTTTCTTTCATAGAGCTGTGAATTGCTTGGTTTTGTTGTATGTATGCACTGGTTGGTCTTTGGAATATATTGGAGTGGGAATGAAGGCTTGGTATGCTTGATAAACCTAGTGTTTTTGGGATCCTCATAGAAATAACTAGAGAGCTGGATTTCTTCTCCACAACCCTTGAATAACATTGGAAGGGAAGTCAGGGCTTGAGGGACTGTGTAGTAGAGAAGGGACTGATTCCTTGTGTTGGGTGTGTGTGGGTGTCCTAGAAGTAAGGCTAGTTCTGGTGTAGGTGTATTTATCTCTTCAGTGAGCCCACCAGCTTAGCAGTCAGATTTTCCCAACTCCTTGTTGGCCTGAGAAACCCAACTATGTTGGATTGGCTGAGTTGTGTATCTTTGGCTATGTGTGAGCCTATATAGTTTCATTATTCCTTGGGGAATCATGCCCAGCTTGGGGGTGGAAGTGTTGCTGAGAGATTAAGGAGCACACTGGCCTGTGGTTGGGTGGAACATTGCAGTGACATAGCTAGTTGTGGGGCATTCTTCTTCATAATATAAGTATTCTCTTATCTATTTCATCTTTGCAATTGCATTTAATATTTAATGAATTACACTGAACATGTTGAATGCTTTAATGTATGGTTTTTTTCTGCTGTATGGTAATAATGTATGTATTTTTAGTTCAAAGCATTTCAATTTTAATGTGTGTATGTTCATAGGGCTAGTTTCCCAGATAGATAATGGTATGGTAGCATCCTCTTCACCAGTCGGAGGGTTAGGGACATTACAGTGTGGTATCAGAGCACACATTGTAGCATGGGCCTAAATGGGCCATGAAGAAGCAATGAAAGAGGTAGGTTTCCCTCTGACCAGGAGAGGAAAAATGAGGAAATCAGGAAGATTTTAGAAAATTTCAAAAAAAAATTCTAAGTATGAAAAATATTGGATGGCTTAGGATAAAGCCCATCTGATACGTCGGATGACTTAGCCAGAAGTCCATCGAATACATCAGATAACCTAGGAGGAAGTCCATCCGATGAAGAACCCAGCGGAGAGAATTTTTAAAATTTCTAAGTTCAAAAATTTTTATTAGAAGTATCACCTGGGAGGAGCCGAAGCTCTCGGCTAGAAGGAGCCGAATGTCTCGGCTTGGAGGAGCTGACTGTCTCAGCTAGGGTGAAACGAGACACAACTGACAAGGAAACCGGACATAAAAATTTTGAAATTTTTTCGAAATGTTAAATTTATAGGAAGACGTTTGCTAAAGGTAGCTAATACGTGGGCTCAGTTAGCCGAAGGGCTACCGATGATGCCATATGAGAAAGTATGAAGGGATCCAAAGGTCTTGCCCAAGTTGCACCGAAGTGTTGGCAAGGCTCACTGGAAGGGAGCCGATGCGATGGTGAAAAGAAAAAGAAGAGAAGAAAAATTCGCAAAATTTTTCTAAGTATAGGAAATCTCAAAAAAAGTTTTTCGATGGATCTCGAGTGAAGCCCTCCGAGGAATATTGGAAAAGAAAAGGGGATCGATCCAAGGCATCGAAAAAAAATAGAGGATCATTCTGCCAATGTGCATCAGAAGATAGAGGAAGATCAGTCAGAGGCATCAGAAAAAATAGAGGATCGGTCAGCCGATGGGCATCGGAAGATAGATGAAGATGGATCCAATAAGGCATCGAAAGATAGATAAAGAATCACCTGATAAGGAGTCAAAAGCATTGTCAACTAGTGATCTGATACATCAGATGACTAGTTGGGAAGGGATCCGATATAAAAAAAAATTTGAGTTTTTCAGTGGGATTTTCAGTGGATTTACAAGGCCGAAAAGGAGAAAAATGGCAGCAATCTTATGTGCCATATTGCACAAAAATCCACAAGGGGGGAAAGCCCCCCTTAACCCCCTTCGTCCCCCCCTAAGATTGTCATTCTTGGTGCAAATAAAATTATGTGTCTTGACAAAGTCATCAATATAGTGTTGTCCAAGTGCAGGTAAGTGATTTATGATTGTCTAAATGATATGTAGCTAACAATTGTGTTACTAACACATTTTGTAGAATCATAGTCACATTCAAGGGAAATATTATAGGTAGTGTAGTTTGGTAAAGTAAGTCACGTTTTAGTCATGAGAACCCATGACGAATATGATGCTCGAGATTCCTACGAGCGTGCACGAGATGCCATGGGAGAAAATGTCTGAGTTGGAAATGATGACGTAGATTCTAATGAAAGATGATTCCAAGAGACACCACCAGATATTGTAGCCACCATGAGAAGCTTGATTAAATCCTAGGAAGAGTAGCATTAGTTGAATGCTTCTATGTTGCAGAGTTTGACAGAATTGCAAAGAAAGATAGACTGTGGACAGGGGACAGTAAAACCAGAAGGTAGTAAGACTAGTACCAAGAGAATAAGAAGGACTTCTAGTAGATCATCTAACTTAGAAGAATCTAGTGGGGATTCAATCTCTTATTCTCGCAAGGGCAAGAGAAAGAGGTACCATAGGGATCGCACTCGATATGAATTTAAGAAGGCTAAACCTCCTACATTTTATGGTGAGGTAAAGAATGGACAAGAGGTTGAAGCTTGGCTTGTTGGGATAAAGAAGTACTTCCAAGTTCAGGATTATTCGGGAAACACGAAGGCAAGGGTTTCCATATTCAATATGAATGGAAGAGCATCCATTTAGTGCGAACACTTCAAACAAGTAAAGAGGATCAGTGAAAGGATACTTAAGTGGAAATAGTTCAAGAAGTATTTCAAGCACAAATATCTCTCTGACAGGTCTTATGATGACAAGATTAAGGCGTTCCATGAGCTCATATTGGTACAGTAGACCATGGAAGAGTATGCAATTAAGTTCTTGGAACTATTAAGATATGTTAGGTACATCAAAGATGAAAAAGTTAATATCTAGTGTTTCCTGAGTGGATTTCCTCAATCTTACAAAGACAAAAATGAGTTTTTATGAACCTAGAACTCTTGAAGAAGCAATAAGGAAGGCCAAGCATTGCTATGAGCAAAGAAAAAGTAAACTTGATTACCATAATACATGGAAGGACAAGGAGAATGAGATGTCTGACCAAATGAAGAAAGGTTTCAAACATTCTAACATCAGAAATCAGCAAAAGTAGCCATCCCAAGCTGGGAGTAAGCCAGCTGGAGTGGTGGGAGAGAAGCCAAGAGATCCGCAACAGAAAAGAGAACCTTTCCAAAGTTGGAAATGTGGAGGATTCCATATGTGCAGAAATTGTCCACTTGAGAATGAGAATGCAAATCCAACTTACAACATTCAAGAAGTAGAAACAGTGGTTCAAGTAGCAAGAGCCATCCCTAGGATTTATGTAGCATTGGAGGACCTCCAGGAAGATCACCAGTCAACTATGGTTGAAGTTGCAGGTAAGATTGTTGACCAATCTATTTCTATTTTGATTGACCTTGGTTCTACTCACAGTTACATTACCCCTAGAGTAGTGGAGATTTGTGCTTTTAAGAAAGTAAAGCATAGAAAATCTTGGTTAGTTCAGCTACCCACTAGAACTAAGAAAAAGGTTAGTAAAGTGGTAGAGAAATGTACATTGGTCATGAATGGATTGGTCACTTGTGTAGATATAAATGTTATACCACTTGGTTCCTATGATGTTCTCATTGGAATGGATTGGTTAGAAGCTCATAGGGTAAATATTGAGTATTACAATAAGACTTTGGAATGCATGGATGAAGAAGGGAACCTAGTAGTGGTAAGAGGTATTCCAAAGGTGATTATTGTGAGGCATATTTCAGCCATGCAATTGAAGAAATTTTGTAGGAAAGGTTGCCAGTTGTATGCAGCTCATATTTTGGAGGCATCAAAGGATGAAACACCTAGGTTGGAGGACTATCAAGTGTTACATGAATTCAGGGATGTGTTTCATGAGGAGATTCCAGAGCTTCCTCCAAATAGGGACATTGATTTCACAATTGAACTTGTGCCAGGAGTAGCACCAGTGTCAAAGACACCTTGTAGGATGAGTACACTAGAGATGTTAGAGTTGAAAATACAACTGCAAGAGTTGTTGGAGAAGAAGTATATCAGGTCGAGGGTGTCTCCTTAGGGAGCACCAATTCTGTTTGTAAAGAAGAAACATGATACACTCAGGTTGTGTATTGATTACAGAAAATTGAACAAGGTTACTGTGAAGAATAAATATCCTTTTCCTAGGATTGATGACCTCTTTGACCAAATGAGAGGAGCAAAGGTATTTTCCAAGATTTTCTTGAGCTCTAGTTACCATTAGGTGAGAATAAAGGATGAAGACATTCATAAGACAGCCTTCAGAACAAGTTATGGACATTATGAGTTTGTAGTGGTACTGTTTGGTCTCACAAATGCACCAGCTACATTTATGTGCCTTATGAATAGTGTCTTCAACAGGTATTTGGACAAGTTTGTTCATGTTTTCCTTGATGACATTCTTATTTATTCTAAGAATGAGGAAGAGCATGAAGAGAATTTGAGATTGACATTGCAATTGCTCAGGGAGCATCAACTATATCCAAATCTGAGCAAGTGTGACTTCTATAGAGATAGAATTTAGTATTTGGGTCACATTATCTTAGAAGAGGGTATATCGGTGGACCCTAAAAGATTGAAGCCATTATGAATTGGCCTACTCCAAGAAATGTGATAGATGTGAGATCTTTTATGGGACTTGTAGGATACTACAGGAGATTCATTGAAGGATTCTCCAAAGTTTCACATGCCATCACTTCTTTGCAAAAGAAGCAAATAAAGTTTGAATGGACATAGAGGTGTGAACAAAGCTTCCAACAATTGAAGAATCTTCTCACTAGTGCACCAGTATTGAAGGTTGCAGACCCAGAGAAAGATCGTGTGGTGTGTACCGATTCATGTAGACAAGGGCTTGGAGGATTCCTTATCCAAGACAACCATGTGATATGTTACGAATCAAGAAAGTTGAAGGAACATGAGAAAGAATATGCCACTCATGATCTAGAGCTTACAGCCATAGTACATGCTCTCAATATGTGGAGGCATTACTTGATAGGTAGAATATTTGATCTAAGGACAGACCATTGTGGTCCGAAGTATTTGTTTGATCAGCCTACTCTGAATGCTAGGAAAGAGAGATGGCTAGAGTTTTTATGTGAGTTTGATTTTGAAATCAAGCACATAAATGGAAAAGAGAACAAGGTAGATGCACACTCAGGAGGAAGGTGCAGGAAATGCATGTGGCATCTCTTAGTATTTTCCAATCAGATTTGAGGCAGCAGATTGTTAATCATACTGCTAGAGATGAATTGTATGAGCAAGTAAAAGACAAATTGCAGCAGCAAAGCCTTGAGAAGACTTATGAGGGATATAAATTGGAAGAATATGGACTCCTTACTTATAAAGGCAGAGTTTATATTCCAAATGTAACAGAGTTGAGGAGAGTTATGGATGAAATCCATCAACCTCCATATTTTGGTCACCCATGATATCAGAAGACAATTGCTACAGCTAGAAAGCAGTATTTTTAGCCGAGAATGAAAAAGGACATGGTTGAATACATTTCAAGGTGCATGAAATGACAGTAGGTAAAGGTTAAGCATCAACACCTTTCAGGTTTGTTGCAGCCTTTTCCAGTCCTAGAATGGAAATGGGAAGCTATTTCCATGGATTTTATTATAGGATTGCCAATGAATTAGAGATAACATGATTCCATCATGGTTGTGGTGGACAAGTTGACAAAGGAAACAAATTTTATACCAGTTAAGTCGACACATAAGACTCATGACATTGCAAAGATCTTCATGAAAGAGATTTTCAAATTGCATGGATTGCCTAAGGAAATAGTCTCTAATAGAGATGTCAAGTTCACTTCCAACTTTTGGAAGGGGTTGTTTATAGATTTGGGTAAAAAGATAAACTTCAACACTTCCTACCATCCCCACACTGATGGTCAGACAGAGAGATTTAATCAAGTACTTGAAGGCGTGCTTCGCATGTATGTGATGGACAAACCAACCAAGTGGGAAGATTACTTACACTTAGTAGAGTTTTCTTATAACAATGGACAGCATGCATCCTTGGCGATGAGTCCGTATGAATATTTGTATGGTAGAAGGTGTAGGACACCGGTGACTTGGGATAATCCAGTGATCAGGGTTGTGCTTGGTCCAGAATTGCTCAAGGAGATGGAGTAGGAGGTTGTAAAGATCAGATAGAATCTGAAAGTAGCCTAGGAAAGACAAAAATGCTATGTAGATAAGCATAGGGTGAACATAGAGTTAAGTGTTGGGGATCATGTTTACCTCAAAGTGACAAAAAATAAGAGTTCCTTGAATCTTGGAAGTTGTGCCAAGATGTCATGTAGATATGGTGGGCTGTTTGAAGTGCTTGAAAGAATAGGTCTAGTTCCATATAGACTTGCATTGCCTACTAGCACTAGAGCTCATAATCTTTTTCTTGTTTATTTTTTTAATAAATATGTACATGATCCTAACCATGTGATAAATTGGGATGTGATTCAGGCCGAACCTGAGGGAGAGTTCCAAATCGAGCCAATGCACATCCTCGATAGGAAGGCCACAATGCTTCGTAACTAAGCCATAGGGCAGGTAAAGGTGCAATGGGAGCACTACGGTTCTAAAGAGGCTACTTGGGAGATAGATGATGCCATGCGATTGGCACATCCATTTTTGTTCAATTCTGCGAAGCACTGAGGTGGTACCAGTGTAGAATTTTGTTCAATTTTGTAAAGCACTGAGGACAATGCTATTGAAGGGGGAGGGGAATGTAACACCCCAGTTTTTACCCCATTTTCATTAAATGAATATGATGTATATATTGTAATTAATTGTGGTGTGGAGCTAAAGGAAAAATCCCCACCATCAATTTAGTGTTTAATGTTTCGGCTATTAAAATAATTGCCAATGCTATATCGTGATATCTGACACATTATAATTTTGGTATCATGTAAATATGCATTTTAGTTAAAATAAACCCCAACCATCTATGTCAATGAAACCATGATGAAATGGGAATGATTTTCCTAAGGATAGGGAGGGAATTAATTTAACCCTTGGGGCCAATGGGGAAAAACCAAGTGTCAGTTGATAAACCCATTTAGTTGTCACCCGCCCTTTTGCTTACTCACCTTTCCTTGTCTCATTCAACTACCAAATTAAAATCCAATGATGTTAGTTGGGAAGTTATTGCATGGACAGTGGTCTGGTAGGACTGTCAGTCCTTTCCCACATGCACACTCCACCAAGAAGCTGATTGACCCTCACGTGGGCATGAGAATCCACCATGACCCCCATTCTTCCATTTTTCACTCACACAGAAAGCTAGGAGAGCCGTTTTTTGGCATTTACAATTTTCCCTGTGTGCGTGGCCTCACCATCATGATTTGGCTATGTGGAGATCTCACTCATGATTTTAGACCTTGAACATTTTCCCCATCATCCTACATTTACGTTGGGCTCTCTCTCTCAAACAGATGGAAGTTGTTGTGGTTTAATTTTTAGTTTTTGTGATTTTGATGTGTATATTTCCCTTCACGTTGTGGGTCGGAGCATGCGAATTTCATGTTCACGTAGGTGGCATTTTCCTTCCTCATGTAGCTGAGAAATCGTTGTTGTTTTCCCATGGGTGTGGATTGTTTCTGTGTAATTTTGGCCATGTTATGGCCAAGAACAACTTTAAGATCATCTAGCTCAGTCTGAGCTATGTATCACCATTTGGTTGGCGTAATGTTTCCCTTTTTCTTTAAAAGAGATGTGAATTGCTTGATTTTGTTGTATGTATGCAGTGGTTGGTCTTTGGACTGTAATGGAGTGGGAATGAAGGCTTGGTATGCTTGATAAACCTGGTGTGTTTGGGAGCCTCATAGAAAGAACTAGCGGGGTTGATTTCTTCTCTACAACGCCTGAGTAGCACTGGAAGGGAAGTCAGGGCCTGAGGGACTATGTAGCAGAGAAGGGACTGATTCCTTATGTTGGGTGTGTTTGGGTGTCCTAGAAGTCAGGCTAGTTCTGGTGTAGGTGTCTTTATCTCTTCAGTGAGTCCACCATATTAGAAGTCAGCTTTTCCCATCTCCTTGATGGCCTGATAAACCCAACTGTGTTGGCTTGGCTGAGTTGTGTATCTTTGGCTATGTGTGAGATGGCTAGTTTCCTTATTCCTTGGGGAATCATGCCCAGCTCGAGGGTGGCAGTGTTGTTGAGATATTAAGGAGCACACTGGCCTATGGTTGGGTGGAATGTTGCAGCGACATAGCTAGTTGTGGGGCGTTCTTCTTCATAAAAATAAGTATTCTCTTGTCTATTTCATCTCCACAATTGCATTTATTGTTTAATGAATTACAATGAACATGCTGAATGATTGAATGTATGGTTTTGCTTCCGCTGTATGGTAATAATGTATGTATGTTTAGTTCAAATCATTTCAGTTTTTATGTGTGTATGTTCATAGGGCTAGTTGCGCGAATAGATAATGGTATGGTAGCGTCCTCTTCGTCGATCAAAGGGTCAGGGACATTAGAAGATAATTTTGAGTCATTGGTTTGTTTGATATTGTAAATTTTCCTAATTGCTCATCCATCCAAAATGTTGAGTTCGAAGGTAATTTTAGTAATATTACCAAGACCACTCTGGTTGATATATTAGTGAAACCTGGAGTTGTAGAGCACATCAATTTGTGCCAAGAATTTTTCTTCTTCATAAATTGAAACTTATATCGTCCATTTTGGAGAGTGTGTTTTCACTAAGACATACAAAGAGATGCCAATGATTTATCCATCAATAGTTGTTCATGATATCAGGACATACCCTGAAATCAAGCTAGTTCACCAAACATTTAGTCAAGTACATACACGAAAAACATCGACCATTAACGAGGAATTTGAAGAACTTCTTAGGGTTGTGTTCATTTATCCCATGTAGCTGATGAAATGGGTTTCTAAAATTGTTCCTATTACCAAGAAAAAAGGTACAATTAAGGTTTGTATTGATTTCAAATACCTTAATAAGACTTGTCCAAAAGACAATTTCCGTACTTTATACATGGATCAAACCTCGATAATTATGCCATAATATTTTCATTTATGGATGGTTTTTCTAGTTCTAATCAGATAGAGATACTCCCTTTTGATCAGCATAAGAATGAGTTCATCTTCCCGTGGGGGACCTTAACCTACCATAAGTTTCCTTTTGGTCTTAAAAATGTTGGTGCTACATTCCAACGCACAATGCCTTATGCTTTCCATGAATTTCAACACAGTTTGGAATTGTACCTTGATGATCTACCAACTCATTCACAACATCAAGAACACCATGTTGACCACCTAAGAGCAATTTTTCTTATATGGCACCATTACGATGTTCGGTTAAATCCACACAAACGTTATTTTTTATGAGATGAGATGATTTATTAGATTCATTATTTGCAAGGATGAAATTTTTATAGATCCTCTAAATATTGATGTTATTTTGGCCCTACCACTGCCTTCCAACATTACTGAACTTCAAGGTTTGCAAGGGAAGGGAAATGTTTTACGTCGTTTTGTATGGAACTATGTTGAAAAAACACATGGTTTCATGTTTTTTCTTAAAAAGGATACACAATTTGTTTATGATGACCTTGCACAACTTGCATTCGATTCCCTCAAACATTTTATTACACATGCACCTATGTTGCAATGACTGATTATAGTAAGGATTATTCCTTATGGGTAGATGCATATTTAACTACTATAAACATGGTGCTAGTTCAAACTGATGATAATGACCAAGGACATGCTCTTTATTACCTGAGTAAGAGTCTTCTTGACTGTGAGACATGTTATTGACATGTTGAGAATTTAGCTCTAGATACAGTCATCACTGTCCAGAAGTTTTACCACTACATTCTTCTCTGCACAAAAACTATATATGTGGATTCTAACCCCATGTGTTACACCTTGAATTGTCAAGTACTTGGGGGGGAATATTCTCATCGGATTGTCATTCTCCATGAGTTCAAATTAGAATTTTCCAACTCCACTTAAAAGAGGCCTTTAGTCTTCATGGATATCATGTGTGATCTTCCCTATACTACTGAGGAAACACAACCCTTCGATTCATTACCTAAAGAATCCTTGATCCTCATTGGTACATTTGACCCTTGGTATGGATATTTGATTTTATATCTCCTAACTCAATGCTTTCATCTGAACACAACTTGAGACTAACATCATGATATTCATCATAAGGCCAAGTACTATAATATCATTAATGATACATTGTACCATCACAACATTGATTCAATTTTGTGACGTTTCTTAACTCATGATGAGGATGAAACAATGTTGAATGACTATCACTATGGAGCTTGTGGAATTCATATTTATGGGATGTATACTTTCTAGAAAATATTCCATGCTGGGTATTTTTGGCCCTTAATATTCAAATATTGTATCGAAGTCATGAATAAATTCCCACCCTTCCATCTTTTCCAATAAAAAAAGTGCACCCACGTGACTCCTCTATATTTAATCGTTGTTCTAGGTCCATTTTTGAAATGTTGCATCAATTTCATGAATTGTAATCCCACCTCAGGCGAGGGGCATGGTTATATTACCGTAGTCATTAATTATTTCACAAAATGGGATGAGGTTCTGCCTATATATGCTGGATATGGTAAAACTGTTACTATTTTTCTCATTAATCATATCATCGCTAGGTTCAAATTCCCACAACTCATTGTGACTGATCATGGTTAATGTTATGTCGGTAATTTTTTCTCTCCATTTTGGTTTGTTTTCTTCAATTTTGATTTGTTTTAGTTTCACCTTCAATCATAAGCTTGATTACTTCTCAGTTTTGGTCTTTTTGGAGAGTCTATTGGTGATTTATTAGTTTTTTAATAGTTTTTTAGCACATTTTCTTTAGATTTTATTTGTCTTTTTAATAGTCTTTTTAGATTTTTGAAAGGGATAAAGAAGGTTTATATTCAAGGGTTGAATTAATAATATGTTTTGAGATCAAACACACTTGTTCTTTAAGCCTGATAAAGCTATAAACATTCGACAATTTATCAAAAAGCTGTAAAATTGTGATAAATTAGCTCAGGAAAGATTCTTGTAGCGCTGGTGAAAAAGTTAATGAAGGAAGCGCTACAAGAAAATCGTGCCTCTCTGATTTTCAAAGATTTTTGCAGTTTTTCATCATGGGTATCACCTAGAAGTGATTGATTGTCTTTTGCAAAGTAATTTGACACGTCTGACTGCAGTTTAAACGCTCATTTCAGCCGATTTCAGTCACGCAGCCAAAACGGGTGCATAATTGCTTAAAACGTGGAGTTAGTTGGACAAATCAGCAAAGCTCGGTTTTAAACTGTCAAAGGTTTCGAATCATATGCCTTTTTATAGGAAGATGAGTTCGTGGAGGAGAGCTAAGGCGCTAAAAAAACTGGGTAGTGTTCCCACAAAGAGAAGACATCATTCAGTAAATTAGGGCAGTTTGTTTCTTTCATTCGCGGTTGATGAGACGATCTGGAGACAGTTGTGCATCTAAGGAGAGACCGTTGCCACTTGAAAACAAAGCCTTAAGCTATGAAATTTAAGAAATTGGTATGTGCCTCGCTATAAAACCCTTGTAGCTCGAAATTTGGGTTTTTCTTATTCCTTGGTGATTTGAAGAAATTGGCTGTTTAAAAGGTTAGAATGGAACATAAAGTATCATCTTCATCGCTGAAATAGTCACCAGGAACTCTGGTAAAATATCTGAAGGAACAGAGTACTAAAAATCCTTTGAATTTAAAACAGCCAGCCTGTGAAATTGAGTGATTGTCTGAAGGAAGAAGGTTTATAATTTGTTCTCCTATATACTTGAAGCTCTGGTGAGGACGCATGGTGATTGTAAAGAGCTGCTTGAATGGAGTTTTGTCTTTAACCTAATGCCAATATGAACCAGCATTTTCAGAAATCAGCATGTACAGGATTTATATATTGACTGGTTATGCTAACTTTCATACAGAGGTTGTTTTGCTGTCCTATTTGAATGGTTTGTAAACTTCTGAATTTATTATGAGATGTGAAATCATTTGCAAGAAGAACCAGTCCCGAATGATTACAAGACATATAAGCAGTACGTACAGGATTTGGTGACAGTTTGGGGCTAGGATACAGATTTTGGCAAACACTAGTGTATTTGCTCTTTCTTCTCATACTGACAGTCCAACTTGATTCGATGAACTTATGACTGATGTTGTGTTTGAAATATGACATAGTAAAGCTGTTTTTTAGGGTTGGAGCTGAAGCTGTTTTGATGCTTTTTGGACACAAAGATTCAAATGAAACTTTAATACAAACAGGAATTTGATTAGTTCATGTACCCTAACAGTTCGACATTGTGTATGAGGGTACAGTTTAAAGCTTGAGCAGAGCTATATGGTCCTTATAACATCTTTTCATGAATGTTTAACTTGATTTCATGCTGTATTTATCCATGAACTGAATTATATGGTGGACACAGGTTAAAACTGACACTGCAAGCCTGTACAGGGATACCTAGCAGAGTGAGAAGGTGGTCAAACAACAGCAAGCTAATTTCTAAGCATTTCTGGAACATTAAACTAGATTGTTTTCTATCAGTTGAAGGGAAACTATGGGAAAAAGTGGAAAGATAAACAGAGCTGAACCCTCAGACCTAACTTGGGTCCAAAAACTTCCAGACTGTGCAGAGATGTTTCAGCAGGCAGGGTGGTTGAGCTTCTTCAAGAAAATTGATGGTTTTAATTCTCAGGTTTCTTGCAGGTTTGCCAAAGGACTTAAGGAGGATATGATCATGATGGATGCATTGAGATTTAAGTTAACTGTGGAGTTGATATCAGAAGCTACTGAAATCAAGAATGAGGGAGAACATTGGTTTAAGAAATCTCCTTTTGAATTTGACCATCAAAGATATTTACTGCCTAATGTCATTCCTAACTGGAGCAAAGGGATCCCCATTCAAAACTTTAGAAAGGAGTGGATTGAGCCTTTAAGAATCCTTCAAAGTTATGTGACTTGTGAAGGAAGGTACTCCTTTGTCTTTAAGTACCATTTCAGATTCCTGCAGCACTTAGTAGGGGTGTCTAAAATTAATTTACCTTTCTTTTTCCTAAAAAGCTTGCAGAAGATGTCAAGCAAAATAAAGGAGCAAGATGATCACACCTCACAGTCACTGTTTCATCATGGCCTTATTAAACTAATTATTACTACAGTGTTACAGCATGAGGGAAGGAATTGGGATTTCTTCTTATTTTGGTCTGACATTCATCCTCAAAAAGAAGACCAACAACCCAAAAGACAAACTGACAAAGGTAAGGTGATGATTAAAAAGATGGGTCATTCAATCACATCTACCAGCAAGGGTGAGATTAAGGTCAAGAAGGTGACTGAGCAAGTCTCAGAACATGCACAGGGTGACAGCCAGTTCAAAGTGGATTCAGAGTATCCTAAAGCCAAATATTCATTGTTTGCAGATAAGTAGGTACAGCCTGGTTTGACTGTTGGTATGGAGAAAGCTGTTACTTTTGAGCAAGCTGGCACTGTTGACATGGAGAAAGCTGCCACTTTTAAAGAAGAATTACAACATAAACCAAGAAGCCCCCTTACCATCATATCAGAGGATGAAGGGTATCTGTTGGAGGATGAGCAGCAGGTTATCATGACTGAACCAAGTACTGAAGCATTGGAAGATTTACCTACTTCAAGGAACAAATCAGTAAAACCTAAGAGAAAAAAGAAGAAAAGTGTCACTACAAGCAGAAAACTTAGAACCAGGCCTACAAACAAATTGAGGTGGAACATGAAGAAACTCCTCAACCCTAAACTAGATTCCAAGCAAGAAGCAGTGTTAATCAATTCTTCTTCCAGTGAAAGAGCAGAAAGTTTTCAGCAGGACAGTAAAAGCAAAAAGAAGACATATGTTAAACCTTTTTCTTCTTCTAAACCTGCAGGTACAAAAAAATCACAATTAGCAAATGAAGTATGCCAACCTGCTCCTAAGTTATCAGAGATAATAGTTGAAATAAGAGATAAAATCATCAAACAGCAGGAAGAAGAAAAAGCAAATGCATGGGACTTTGGGAAACAGGGATGGGATGAAGAAGATGAGGCCATACTGAAACAAGCAGGTATCATAGAAGAAGCTATTGTTCAGGTTGATTATTCAGATCTTTTGATGCAGGAGCCAAATGTATTGGAAAACCCTAGTGAGGAAGAAAGCCTACAAGGAAGAATTCAAATATATAAACAGCAGGTGAAGCAGCTTCAGGAGACCAATGACAATCTGTTCAAGGTCAACAGGGAGCTGGTGGAGGAATTGCAGGATGTACATCAGCATTTTTTACAGCTGTCAGAGGTGTCTAAAGAAGTATTAAAAAGGAAATCAGCCACTGATAGGTATACTGCAGAGTTGGAGAAGACTGTGGATAATTTGCAGCAGGAAAATGAAGCTTTGCACCAAAAGATAAGCAGGCTAGAGGAAAAGCATGAAGGAGCTAGAAAAAGGCCTCGAAGGCTTGATGGCATTGATTTGCTTGTAAAAGCATCAAAGAAGTTATGAATCAGTTTTTAGTTAGTGATTAGTTTTTGATAAACAGTTTTGTTAAACATTGCTATTTTTAGCAAGTATGTAATTTTGTAAAAAAATCACTTTTAACCTTACTTACTTTAGGGATTCGATGGAGGCAGTTTAGAAGGTAAAACCTAACTGTTTTTTGAGGAGGATAGCTATTTAGGAGAGTTGGAAAGACATTGTAAAGGTTCTAATTTTTCTGGAGCATCAGGAGGTCTGTGGGCTATCATACTTTCAGGCTTATTCAAAGATAAGTGTTGTGACTCTCTTGTACATTTACTGATGAAACTATGGATATATGACTCTTTACCCTACTTTTGGTCTGTCTTGGATTTACTGTGAGTTTGTTTAGCTTCTTAATTGACAATTTCAGTGCTGGTTAATGTGTGTTTTCTAGCAGTGCTTGTCTATTATGTGTAAACTTCAATACAGGCTGTTTGTTAGTTTTTTGTGATATATATGCATCTTTATCAGTGATTGTGTTTGATTTAGTTTTTTCTTATCTGATGAATGTATTCCCTATATGCTCTTTATGTTTATGACCAAAACACTTAAAACAAAAACCCTAAACCCTAGTTTGAATTGAGATTTTCTCTTGAGATTGTGTTGGCTTGTTCCCCTAGCCTTAGGAACAATTTCTGGCACAAACAGTTAACATTTTCAAAACAAGAGAATGCCAGCATTAAGATCTAAACTAGGTTTTCATCATGATAAATCAACACCCTACTATCCATAGGACAATGGCCACGTTGAAGCCATCAAAAAAGTATTAAAAAGCATGCTTCAATGGATGGTAGGATGAGCTAACTCCAGTTGGCATTTTCAATTATTTTCTACATTATTGGATTATAGTACCACTTTTAAAACATCCACCTACTTTACACCATTTCAATTGCTATACAGGTTGGATGCCACTCTTCTGATCGAGTGTGAGATCCCTTTTACAAAGCTTGCTGTAGAATTCATACCCAATATGATTGTGGATGAAGAACATTTCTTGTATTTGAACAAACTAGATGTATCTTGTTGAGATGCAACCTTATCTAGTGAGTTTCAAAAGTGATGAATCAAAGATTAATACAATTGATCTGTTCAACCTCACCTCTTCAATGAAGGTGATTTGGTCCTTACCTATGATAAAAAAACATGAGAAATTGGGAGGTGGAAAATTAGAATCCACGTGGCATGGGTCGCAAGGATTGTGAGTCAAATTTTAGAGAAAGGATCCTATGAACTTATAGATTATGATGGGATACCCTTGGGTGAGCCAAGAAATGGGATTTACCTTAAAAGGTATCGTTCCTAGGAAATCTAGCGTAGATACCTTGTAAATATTGTTAAAAGAGTGTGATATGTGCAGTTTGGAATTTTATTTTGTAATGAATGTAGGATTTTTCTTAGGTAAGTATTCTTATCTAGTGTTATTATTGAATGAACAGATGACCGTGTACTCAGGATTTGTAGATGGTACTAGTAAGCACACCTTGAACCTCACATCAGTGGCTTGGTTCCTTTATTCACCTACTAGTGATTTGGTAAACTCAAGAGAAACTTGTTTAGGTCTTGCTATGAACAATATTATAGAGTACCATGTAGTGATTGGGTTATTAACTAAAGCTCTATCAAACAATGTCATTCATATTAGTGTCTATCTAGACATCGAATTAGTTGTTTCTAAATTAAACCATATTTATACCATTCATAACCCCTTACTTCTTCGAATGTTTCAAATATTTCAGCTTCTTGAGAGGGATTTTGAGTTCTTTTCATATCAACATATTCCAAGACACTCTCATGTAGTAGTTTATTCATAAACTAATTACATTTTTGGGTTTTACTTAGCTCATGTTTAATGTTCATTTGAGATTGATCACATGTAGAAATATCATAACAACATATAATAAGTAGCAGTTCATGTACACACACATCACATGTGCACACATTTCTTTAAAAAGATTTTTTTGTTGTATATAAATACAATTGATACTAATGAAAAATATGAAGCCATAATCTTTCAGTGTACCAAAATATGAAACTATGAGTTTTCAATACATCAAAATTGTCAAAATATGAAGCTTCCAAGATTTCAATGTAATACTACAATTCAGAATGACGTTAAGCTAATCCTTGGGATCATGGAAACACATTAGTGCATAGAATGATGCATGAATGAGCAACCAATTGAATGTAGCCTCTATATGTTTTCCACACAATCTAGTGACTAGTAAATGTGGCCCCATTAGGATAAGTGGACCCAATGATAACTAAATCACTCCTAAGTTAGGAAAATATAATATACTAGACTAGTTTGGACAAGGGAGGATTATAAATCCTAATTCCATGAATCCTAACTTGGACAACTACAGGCCTTGGAAACAAGGAAAAAAGTCACCCATATACAATATAAAAGAATAAAAAATGTTGGTTAATAAACCAAGGAAATAGGGGAAAACCTCATGGGAAAACTGCCCCCCTCAAGCTAAGAAGTGAACTAGGAAAACAAGTTTTGAATAAAACTTTGTGAAATGTTTGTTGTAATTTGCAGCAGCAAATGCAATATCTTGGTTCTTCTATCCATCATAATCTTAAGAATTTGCATGTGAATCTATGAATTCAAACTAAATCATTATGTCTAGAGGAATCTTCCTATTAGAAAGAATAATAAAATGCTCAACTGAATCAGAAATATAGACAACTAGAAGATGAAAACTGAACCCATGTAGAGCAACTGAAATCAACTGATGAGAGAGAAAAAGTTCTTGAAAATTTGAACCATGTGAGGAACACCCAAGAAAATGATATATTTCAGAATTTCACATCGAACTATGTGAGGTATAATCAGCTCCAAGTGTTAGGACCATATGTCCAGGCCAATTCATAATGTCTCCCTCTTTACTAGTTCTATGAGGAGATGACCATGTGATCAACTATAAAGGTAGACAACCCCTAGGACTGTGGAGAGTGAATGATTGAGCTCAATAATATGGTATATCTTTATAAATAACCAATGATTCACAAAATATAATATCAACAAACTTATAAGAGGAAACTAACATCAAATCCCCAACAACAAGTTTGAAGAAGACTTACGGTACTTGATTCTTCACACCAAAATTGATGAGAACAAGTATAGGCATTATTGAAAGCTCTCGAAACTTAAAACCTGAACCAAATAAGATAATATCAGATCCAAATAATTTCACATCATATCCAAGAGTGTGGATTCAATCCAAGTACTTCATTGAGATGGTAGATACACAATTTTCTCCTTCTTCAAAACTCTAAGTATTTGTGCATTCAATCATGTAGGAATTTCCTGGAAGCTCAAGATCAATGAGCGTGAATGGATCACTCCTTAAATATGATATTATTTTGAAAATATCCAAAGATCCATACAACATAATATCAGCAAACTCATAAAATAATACTAACATAAAATCCTGAGCATAAATTTTGAAAGAGATTTTTGGTACTTGATTTTTCACACCAAGATTGATGACAACAGCTACAAGCATGACTGGAGGATCTTGAAAATTAAAAATTGAACCAAATAATATCATATCAGATCCAAATAAGTTCATGTCAGATACAAGAGTGTGGAACAATGGTTCCAAGTGCCCCACCAAAATGGTAGATGCACAGTTTTCTCCTTTTTCAACAAAATTATGGATATTCTTTGCATGCAATCATGTAGGAGTTTCCTGGAAGCTAAAGATCAAAGAGAGCGAATGGATCACTCATAAATCCTGATTTTTCTTCCAAAATATACAAATATTCACAAAATATAATATCATGAAACTGTTGATAGAAAACTAACATCAAATCACTAGCATCAATTTTGAAAGAGACTTTTGGCACTTGATTTTTCACACCAAAATTGATCAGAACAACTACAGGTATTACTGTAGGATATTGAACCTAAAAAATTGAAGCAAATAATATCATATCATATATAATAGTTTGGAACAACTCCAAGTGCTCCACCGAGATGGTAGATGCACACTTTTCTCCTTCTTCAAAACACTGAGTATTGGTGCATGCAATCATGTAGGAAAATTTCGCTGGAAGCTCTAGATCAATGATAGTGAATGGATCACTCCTAAAATATGATATTATTTCCAAAATATCCAAATAATTACTTATCTACACACTAAAAACATGATTATAGATAGAGAAATCAGATTCCTCTTCATTTTTTGAAACAATCACCGGTAAACTATGCACAAAATTTAAAATAGAAGAATCACTGGAGAATGTTTGCATAGAAAGGAATAATATTTTTTATTCAATAATATAGATTCAAATGTATTCTTCTGGATTATTCATATGAGAATATGAGATATCAGATATCTCATAAAATTCTAGACCAGCAGGAGAAGGAGTCACTCTAAGGACACTTTCTTCAATTCAAATTGACTGTGTGGAAGATTTTGCTTCTTATTCATATTGAACAAATTAATTAGAGAAATTAGAGGCCAAAATTTTTGAATAAATAAATCCTATGGTGTTGGTTGTGATATCCAAATTTATATAATGATCCTCATTGTGCTTTCCAAAGGTTCTATCCAATTCTTTCCAAATATCCTTTGGGTATTCAACATAATCAATAAGGTAGCACAAGCTTGGAGAAAGGGCTGTACATAATCAATAAGGTAGCACAAGCTTAAAGATATATCACCATCATTTAGCCATTCATTCTCATATTCATAAGACTCTTTACCAATCCTAATATATACCTCATAGAGATATTTCCCCTTTAGATATGAAATCATCTTCAATTTCCATTCTGAGTATCTTGTGGACGGAGTAAGAATACGAAATGATAATATCGAATCCATTTGAAGTTGTACCTACAAAATATCACTGCAAAACCAAAAATAATTCATAATCTATCAGAATCAAGCCTTCCATATTGATATGTACACTTTTTCAGGGTCCATCACACTCGCAGTGCCACTTTGAATGAATTGAGAGTTAGCAAGGCACTCTTTCCGGGACTTTTGTGGAAACCGAGTTGCTTCTCATGTACAATGGAGACTAAACAAACTCAAAGCTTGCATGAGGATGCTCGGATACCATATTATAATTAATGTTCCATTGATATTTAGGAAATGAGTGCCATCATATTTTAATTATTATGCAGTGTAAAAGGAATGAATAATACCCACTAAACAAAACAAATCTCACACGAAATAGACAAGTATTGCTCAGTATAATTATAGTATAAAATTCATTAATCACAGTAGTATACAAAAGTGTTACAAATAATGGAATTTGAGTCATGTGGATAGGATTCAAATCCACCAACTCAATATGACTACATGGATATCTAGAAGTGTCTAAATCACTATCGAAGCTAACTAGCTAAGCTCCAGTTGTCTAATTTAGTCTCTCAATCAGTTATAATTAGTTAAACTAGTCTAACTCATGGGGTAGGTGAGAAGTAGGTGAGAATAGACACCTATCCACATTGAACCATGCAATTCTAGCACAAACTAAACTGAAGGATATCTAACTGAATGTAACTGAAGCATAATTAAGCTTCTCTAGTCACCAAATTCCAACAACCGAAGGAGGTTGGTGTCGACACTCCCAATGGATCCTAAATTTTAGGGGTTGGTCTAGGAGGCACATAGAATGATTCATGAATGTGTAATCAGTTGTAGTTAGCCTCTATCTTTGTTTCTGACACTGTAGTGACTGGTACATATGGCCCCATTAGGCCAAGTGGAACCAATGGTACTAGTGGACCCAATAATAACTAAATGAATCCTAAGTTGAAAAAAAATTTCTAATAGACTAGTTTGGACAAGGGAGGATTATAAATCCTAACACCTTACACTCCGATGAATACAACATGTGAGATTGAGTAGTTTAGTGGGAAGCCTTGATACCCACCATCTTCTTGATGGTAAATGAAACGATCCTCAATGGCCTATCCATGATGTGTTTGATTGTATTTTTTCACATTGATACCTTGTCCAAATAACACAATGCTAATAAATTAGTTCATCGATGGTCATTGCCCCCCTTGTGGTTCAAAGAGTGACACCAAAATATCTAGAAATATATTCCAGTTAAAAGACAGATATCCTCTACATCTATTGTAAGGATATGGGTATCCACTTCAGAATTATGCTTCTCAAGGTCCCACATCCTAATCAAATGGTCTAGTAAGAAAACATGATCTTTCACGCCCAAAACGTTGAAGTATTTGATAATCCTGCATTCCCTCAATGCCATTATTTTGTTTGGATCATTCTCGGCCTGGGAATCATCCATAACATTTTATAGTTCATTCCAAATCAACATGAGTTGTTTGGAAACCTATGGGACATGCACAAAACATGCATTAGAAACTATTCATGGAGGAAAAATATTGAAATCATGCTTTAAAACATTGTTTTAGAAATTTTGGGGCCATAGACGATCTTCCCTTGAGAGAATAGAGCGATGATGACTTTTCCATTTTGAGGACAGAGCAGTTCGGATGCTCTTTCCCATTTCAAGGAGTGCACCGACACACTTCCCGAAAGGGAGAAGAGCATCACCTAGGGTGCACCATAAATATAGTTCAGAACCTTAAAAAAGCTTAATGGAATTAAAAAATTTTAATATCAAAATGAAGGGAAGGAGATAAGATCTTACCTTGAGTAGATTATTTGAAGAATGGTTGGCTATAACTACCAAAATCCTCACCACAATATCTCCTCTCAAAGAACTAATCTACAATTAAAACTGATATGGTAAAAGAATGGTAAAATTCGTTTTACTATTTGCCTTTTTTATACTATTTTTGATTTAAAAAATGAAAAATAATATTTAAATAGTTATATATTGTTTATTTTTACCATATTTTCCAAATATTTGAATGTTAAAATGTTTTAATGGTATTTTTGAATATTTCAGGACTTGATTGGGTGGTTTATGGCTACGGCGAAATCTCTTTTTGAATTTTTCATGATCCATGTCAAGCTAAAAAAGATTTCTATCACCTTTTATACCCTAGTCATGCTCATTAAAACCTTAGCCAAAAGGTATCGAGCACACTTTTATCACTTTTTTTGGACTCGTAAAACCCAATACAAAAAAGGAACCCCCTTGGAGTCATATTTAATCTCTCTTCATATTCTCTAAATAGGAAAAGACTGCCATCAAACTTGATTCTTTCATGCTTATCAAAGTATTTTAAATATCATCTATCTAGTGATAGTTTACCCCTTTTTCATACCATTTAGACTCATTTATGATTATAGTACACTCTAGTTCATGATGACTAGAAGAGTTCTCCTAGCTATCAGTTTATACTTTTCCATACCTCGGGGACTAAATTCACAAAAATATCCATCTCGGAGTTTTCTTCGTCATTTCAAACTCTCTAAACATGAAAATAAAATCGAGTTTACCTTCTTCGGAATTGTAAAATCAAGTGATGAATGGACCTTTTTAGGGAACAAACCCCTCCTTTCTCAGATTCATAAAAAGTATGAGGTTATACTCATTGTATGATGAGATATATTGAGCATTTGTTACCCTTTTCCAACTCGTTAAAAATAAAATAGGTATTCATACATTGTGATGGGGAAATTAAGGGAATGGGAAGCTGTTTTTCATTTCTATTAATGACATACTATAGTCATCTTGAACATGTCACTTGTATTCATTTCATTCAAGCAGTTGGGTATTCAACTTGTCATCAAGTCAACCCACTTTCATGAGTCATTTTACTCCTTTGCGTTATTCAAATAATGCATCGTCCTGCCTTTGGATTATGTGTGGTATTTACCTCGATTGAGTCAATGCTACCAAGTCACTTGTCATGGC
Source organism: Pseudotsuga menziesii (assembly GCA_001517045.1). NCBI lineage: Eukaryota > Viridiplantae > Streptophyta > Pinopsida > Pinales > Pinaceae > Pseudotsuga > Pseudotsuga menziesii. The sequence continues at coordinate 111,163 of LPNX010348553.1, forward strand.
GTTCAATTTTCAAGGGGAGTCTTTACCACAACCTATCTCTGCAGTTCACTTACCTACCTTTGAGTCGGTCATACCCGAGTTAGTCCTATGGTTTATCTATAATCAAAACCACTTCAAAATAAATTTTGTTCCAATTTTCATGTCAATGATGGTAGAAACATAATGGCCCTCCTTGGACAATTCTATTCCCATCGACATCGAGGAATCATCCAAGAATTAGTCTAGAAACAAGTCAAGTATATTGAAGCTTGCATGCATTTATGGTTGGTTTGCTCACTTTTGATAGTGGGCTTCCATCATCAGCCGTTGATTGGAAGATTATGTTGATTGTTCAACTGCAAGTCATTTATTCACATTCAAAGGAATATGTTGGAGTACCTTGAGAATCATTGACATTAATGGTGGTTTCCCTTGCAATTGTTAATGACATACATCAATGACCGGTAATCAAATGGATTCTACCATGTTCAAAATTAAAACATATATTCACATGGATAACATTGTATTATTTGGGCTTGGAATCAAGACCTTGAGTGTTCACGTGTTCACGTGAATATGTGCCTATCCTCACGTTGTGATAGAGTATTTTGAGTCATTTCATGGATCCATGATGTATGTCTTGTAGCTATGCTCAAGTTTGAGTCATCATGACATAAATCCACAATGTATATTCGATAGCTATGTCTTGATTTGAGTCTTGTTCATCATGGATCTACAGTGTATTATTGGTATCAATGATATAGTCATTGTACCTAGATCTTTGGTTTATCGGTCAAAAACCATGTATTGGATTGGATAGAGTATAACTCAGAGTGTTTGGTACAGTAAAATACTCACTTGGCACTCTTTTTCCTATGATCCCAAATTTTGTCTAGTAAAGTATTTCACCTATCACATTCGTATAGATTCATACTTTGGGGATCATTCTGTTACACCAAAAAATTGTCACATTTCCTAATCCCATGAATTTCATTGGCCAAAACATCTTTTGGAGGAGTTTTTTCCAATTATACGAGCCCTAATTCACCTTGTCTTTTGTGATAGAGTTTTAGTTAAGGATGTCAGAGAATAGGTTGTCGATTACTCAGTTGATTTATTCTAGGTTCTCTTCTTCCACATCTCTTCCTGGTTCATTGGATAATGGAGGGTGTGGGATGTTGGCTCAGATAAAGGATGAGGTTTGACTTGTGACAACTTGAGCTGTCTTGTCGGGGTTCCTCACAAATGTTGATTTTATAATTCCCACAGACCTTGGCTTCTGGGGTATTTGTCCAGGTTGTGGGGGAATGAGCTGTCTTGATCCACTAGCTTATATCAGAGGACATTTGGTGGTGATCTTCTAGATAGAGGTCAGTAGTTCAAGAAAATTTTCAATGTATGCCTGGAAATCTCTGTCTTGGTCAAACCTCTCCTTTAGGGTTTTTGGCATAGCATTTTTGCATATGTCAACTGGACTTATGGAGGGTAGTTGTGGAATTTCTTCCTATGTGATCTAGGTCAGAGAAGGGGGTGGAGGTGTAGACACTAAATCGACAATATTTTCAGTCATTGAGGTGTTTGTACATTTTACCTTTTTCGGTCGACCCTGCTGTGCTCCCTTCTTGACAAAGCGTTTGAACTGTGTTACAACCGAAACTTTGTTCACTACAACATATTCTATGATGTCAATGGTGGTAGCTACTAGTTCCTCTTCGTCTTCTGATTCTGAAAGGATCAGCTTGCGCTTCCCCTTCCATTTTGTTTCTATTGCCTTTTTCTTACGTATGCTATTTCTTTTGCTAGTTTTTTACTTGTATGGCATATTCAAGATTGTCAAGCTCAATGTATTCCTCTATTTCTTCCCCTCCATCCTACTATTGAACTCAGTTGATACTTTCTTCGGTTGGTTTGGTTACCTGCTGCTCTGTAGGTACACTTCCCCTTTGGACCGTTGGTGGTATGATTGTTATTTGCGATATATTGGTGTTTTCTACTGGTGTTTCTTCCGACATAAAGGTGCTGATGTGTAGTCAGAGTTCATAGTATTCTTCCTTCTCCTAGTCTGTCAGTGGTTCTTCGATTGCTAGGTTGTCTTCCTTGGCTTTTTTCGGTATTGAAAAATTTGTGTTGTATTGTTGAGATAATTCACAGAAGATCTCTTCGATTGTTGGGTAATAGTAGAGAGGTTTTTATTTTGATTTTTCACCCTGCATATACCAAACCGTAGTGTGGTCGAGCTCTAGTTGGATGTGTATAGTTTTCAGCAGACTTTGTCAGATGTTCTGAGGCACCCACCATTTGGTCATTTGAACTTTTAGCTGTTGGAGCCAGTTTTCCAATAGTACTTTTCCATTTGCCAGTTATTTCAATGTTTCAGTCTACGTAAATGGCTTGAACCTCCATATATGGAATTTGATTGGTTCTTGGAACTGGTTGTCCCCAACTGGGCACAAGTGCTACATCACTATCCAGATTATTAGAGATGGGAGCATTATAATCCCGCCTGACTCCTAGCATTTCTTGCAGATGGTTTTGAGAATGTCGACAACATACAGAGCCCATCTGTATACTTTTCCTATTTCAGCTATTGTGTCTACAACCTCTAGCATATCCAGTTTCAGGTCGCTCCCTCGACTTGTAGGTGTGAGCCCTGTTGCTATGATTTTGGCCATGATTTGTGGCATTTGGGCTTGTATCTGGCTAATCATTAGCCCTTTTCATTCTTCTCAGAGGGAGTTCCAGTTAACCATTCTACCAGTCCTTCTTTTATACCGATAGGAATTGGGTCACCTTGGTTGGAGAGACCAGTCAGTTTGTATATGACTTCTCTAGAGATTTTGACTGGTCTGTCGAAGTAAAATTTCTCATTGTGGTACCAGCTGATAATAAATTTGACTGTTGTTTCCCTGGTTCCTCCAAAACTCGCCATGAATGGTGTGTTCATGTAGTTCATAATGGAGCTATGATTTATCTTCTCTGTTGCTTGTGTCGGTTTCTTGTCAACATAATCCCATTCCTTGATTTCGGCCCACATTTTCTCCCATGAGATTTATTATAGCTTGGAATTTTTTATGTTTCTTAACCTTCTCATCAATGGGGTTTCAACAAATTGCAGTTCCTTTATCTTTGCAGCTACAACTCTAGTTTGTTTTGGTACCATCTTGTCGGTTTTTTGGTCGACTTTTCTTATAGGTTCTTGGTTGTCAAATTTCTGATTGCTGAATTGCTCTATCTCTTCAAAATACTGTAAATGATCCTTTTCTAGTCAGGTATTTATAGGTGGGGTGTTTGACGTTTCTTTCGATGGGTGTATTAATGACGAAAGTGATGTTCCAGTGCATTCTTTTGGTTTTGTGTTAATGGTGGTTTTGTTTTAGCGTTCCTTCTAACCGTAGTCATGAAGGCATGATTTGACCTTCGAGGTTGTTGGTAGATGTCGATCATGTGAGCGATTGATGGTGGTATGTCGATGGGTTTGATGTCGACTATCGAAGCGTTGGTTTCCTGTCATCCTAGGTTATGGATGTTGGTTTTGTTTTGTTACTTTTAATCTTTATAGATTTTTATAGTTTTTTCTTTGACAGTTATGGTCATTATATTTATGTTTTAATTTTTTTATTTTTTAACTTGTTTTACTTTTTCTACCGTTTTAATCGGGCACCATTAACAAGTTTCCAAAATAATATGCCTTATAACATCCTTAGTCGAACTAATATGTTGGGATGAATCTCTTTGACAACGTAGGGTCCCATCCATTCTGTATGTAACTTTTTGGGTTTTCCTTTTACTCGACTGTTGTATAGTAAGGCGAGATCCCCTATTGACATATTCTTGTTTTTTATATTGAAATCGTGCGAAGCCTTCTGTTGTTGTTTTTGGATTTATTAGTGTTGTAGAGCAATCACTTGGTGTTCTTCTAGCTTTCTTAATTGCATCAGTCGGTCCCTCTTGCCTTGTTCGACATCGACATGTAAAATATTTGCTATGATAGGTGTTTGTTGTTGAAAATGTAGTAGAACAAATGCTTCTTGTCCATAAACTAGTCAAAACAGTGTTTGGTCGGTTGAACGCTTGTATGCTGTTCTATAATCCCATAATACTGCAGGTATATTTTCCTCCCTATCATCCTTGTCCATGTTACAGATTTTAGTTAGGACCTTTGTTAATGTTTTGTTAAATGCCTCGATTGCTCCATTCGATTGGGTGTGATAAGCTGTACTACATCGATGGTCAATTTTGAACTGGTCTGTTAGTGCTTTGATGGTTTTATTAATAAAGTGTGAACATTGGTCACAGATTAGGGTTATTGGGCATCCAAATCTAGTAACTATATTTTGATAGATGAATTTAGCATCTATCTCATTGGAACATGTGTCAACTGGTTCTGCTTCTGCCCACTTAGTTACATATTCTACTGCAGTTATTATGTACCTTGCACCTATTCTTTTTACTGGTATGGGGAATAGCCCTATGAAGTCAATGGACCAAATTTCAAATTTCAAACTTGGGTTTACTAATATCAAGGGCATTTCTGTACCCAGTCATTGACATCTATCGCATTAGCTTAAAAACATGTTGCAGTCTTTATATAGTGTCGGTCATCATAGCCTTGACTGTTGGATTTTCTTGGCAGTTCTGTCTGCTTGAAAATGTCCTCCCACCAGTCCATAGTGTGCGTCATACATGATATTATTTCTTTCATGTTCTAATACACATCTTTGGAGGATGTCGTCTAGGCCCATTTTATATAAAAATCCATTTATGAGGCTATACGGCGCAACTTTTATGGCTAAGATTTGTTTATTTTTCATGCTCATGCCCTATGGTGCTTGTCCATTTGCTAAGAATTGAGCTATTTCCTCTAATTTTGTAGGGACTACTTCTATTCGAAGTAAATGTGCATCTGGTAGGTCGTCTTTCGACTCCTGTCTGTTCCTCTGCTGTGTCGATTTGTGATAAGTGTTCGGGTCTGACATTTAATTTTCCTAGTCTCACAATGACTTCAAATTCAAATTCTTGGAATAGAAGTAGCCATCAAAAAATTCTCCCATGGTGTAAGGGTTTATTTACAAGATATTTTAATGCTTGGTGGTTAGTATAAAAAATGGAAGGGTTGGCTAGTAATTAATGTCGATACTTCTGTAGTGAAAAAACCATTCCTAAGGCTTCTCTCTCTATTGTTGAATAGTTTCTTTCTTGTTTATTTAGTTTTATACTATTGTAAACTATGGGGTAGTCCATTCCCTCGTCCCCTGGTTGAGTTAAGATTGCTCCTACTGCTAGCCTGATGCATCGATGTGTACATGGAATTCGTTCGACCAATTCAGGAACCTTAGAATGGGTGCTTCGACTAGATTCCTTTTTAGTGTTTCAAATGATATGTTTCATTCCTACATCTAGTCAAATTCCTGATCTTCTCTTAATAGTTCTTCCAATGGATAGGTCATATCTGAATAGTACCTTATGAATTTCCTGTAATATCATGTATGACCAAGTAGTACCCTAACTTGTTTTGGGTTCACCGATGGTTTTAAGTTGAGGATAATTTTTATTTTTGGAAAGTCAACCTTGATTCCTTCTTTGCAAAAAATGTGTCCTAATAGTATCCCTATAGGGGTTAGAAATATGCATTTCCTTATGTTCAGAGATAGATGGATTTGTCGGCATCGTTCCAGCATGAGCCTTAGCCATTTGCAGTGATCTTTCAGCATAGAGAATATTATCCAATCATCGAAATATACTTCCATTGTTTTGTAAATATATTCTTGAAATGTTTAGACCACAATTCTCGAAAATACTGCAGGTGCATTTTTTAGTCCAAAAGGCATAACTCTATAAGAAAATGAGCCAAATTCACATATGAATGTTTTTTTTTTCTGGTCTTCGTTGGCTATTGGTACTTGGTTATAACCTGAGAATCCATCTATAAACAAGTAGCATTCATGTCCTATGACCTCATTTAAGATTTCATTTGCATAAGGTGTTGGAAATGGGTCTATTAATGTGACTTTGTTTAAGTCTCTGAAGTTGACACAGACCCTTAGCTTAGTTGGGCCGTGTTTCTTTTGTTGAACAACCATTGGACTTGCCCATTTTGATTGGTTAATAGGGTAGATAATTCTTGCTGCAAGCATATTATCAACCTCTTTCTTGACTATCTCTTTATATTTATGAGCTAATTTATATGGCCTCTTCTTTACAAGTTGGACATCAGGTTTAATGTCGATCTTCATTTCACCCATTTCATCGACTAGACCTTTGAGATATTTGTAGTCTCTAGCGAATACATCCTAGAATTATTTTAGTAAGTTTACTATTTTTGTTGTTTGTTCTTCACTCTAGTAGTCTCCAATTTTTGCCATTTTTGGTCGATCATCATTTGAGATGTCAAATTCTTTAGTTTTCACTTTAGCATCTAACCATTTTGGTGCTTTGGCTTCATTGATTGGTCAGTTCCCTTCTTTAAATTGTGAAAATGTAGCAGGAAAGTATGCTACAGTCATTCGGTCGATGTCTTCTTTGTCGGCTGACTCGAATTTAAGTACTGTGCAAATTGGTTTTGTTTTTTCTGAATGGTATGATTTCCATCGAAATTTTTTCCCTTTTGGATTTTCATTTTCCATTTGTAGTCTTGTTGACTGTCAGGTGTAATAACTCCTCAATTCATATTATTTATCCATAGAATGCCTTTAGTTATACATCTAAGATGACTCTTGGGATCACACATCTGAGAGTCTCTTCATATTCCTAATATTTACAATAATGTATAATCCCGACGGATTGTATTCCAACAATCTCCCCCTTAATCCGAAGGGGTGTTAGTAACTTCGAGCATGTTTCTGAATCTTTCAAACTTTTCTCGTCCAAGCGCTTTGGTGAATATGTCTGCAACTTGATCATTTGTGGAACAATGTCAAAGATGGACTATCTTGGCCTCTACATGATGTTGAATCAAATGATACTTTGTGTTGATGTGTTTGGTTCGATCATGGAATCTGGGATTCTTAGCCAGCTTGATTGCAGAAGTATTTTCGATCAATAATGGAGTGGAGTTCTCTTGTTTTTCTTGCAAATCTTCAAGTATCTTCCTGAGCCATACTATTTCTTTCGTTGCTTCAGCTGCAGCCACATATTCTGCTTTTGTTGTTGAATCTACCGGAACTGACCTTTTGCATGATCTCCATGAGACAGCTGCTGATCCAAGACTCATAGTGTATCCAGAAGTTGATACTCCTGTCTCCATATCGCCATCAAAATCTGAGTCTGAGTACCCAATAAGTTTGAAGTCATCCACCTTAGAGTACTTGAGTCCAACGTCTTGAGTCCCCTTCAAGTATCTTAGAACTCTTTTTGCAGCTGACCAGTGTCCTTCACAAGGTTTATGCATGAAACTTGAAAGTATGCCAACAACATAAGAAATATCTGGTCTAGTTGTTGTAAGGTAGATAAGTGTTCCTACAAGTTGTTGATACTTGGTCGCATCCTCAAATTCTATTCCTTCGCTTGATGTGAGCGTCATTTTCTATTCCATTGGAGTAGAGATAGGGTTGCATTCTGTCATGCAAAATTTGTCTAGTAGTTCTCCAACATATTTTTTCTGAGATAGGAATATGTACTTAGGATGTTGAGTGACTTCAATTCCTAAGTAATAGTGGAGATGTCCCATATCTGTCATTTCAAAGATCTTTTTCAAATCTTTCTTTATGGATGCTATATAGCTCTCATTGTTCCCTATCATCAAAAGATCATCTATGTACACCACAAGATACACAACAGATCTTCCAACTTTCTTTGTAAACAGTGTTGCATCATCAAGATCAAAATGTTCAGAATTTAACTTCAAAAGATGCTCAGTTATTTTTCATACCATGCGCAAGGCGCTTGTTTTAGGCCATACAAGGATTTGACAAGCTTGTATACCTTTTGTTCTTTTCCTTTCACAACAAAGCCTTCTGGCTGAGCCATGAAGACATTCTCTTTCAAGTCTCCATTCAAGAAAGCAGTATTCACATCCATCTGATGAACTTTCCACCCATTCTGAGCAGCTAAAGAGAGTAAGGTACGGATGGTAGCCCATTTTGCTGTAGGAGAAAACGTTTCTTCATAGTCAATTCCTTCCTTCTGTGCATAGCGTTTTTGTAAAAGCCTCGCTTTGTGCTTGTCAAGTGAGCCATCTGATTTGTATTTGTTCTTATACACCCACTTGCAGCCAATTGGTTTGGTTCCAACTAGAGGGTCAACCAGCTTCCAAGTTCCATTCTTCATGAGTGCATCATACTCATTCTACATAGCTTCTTTCCACTCAACTCGAGTAGAAGCTTCTTCAAAGGAAGTTGGTTCAAAGTTAGTAGATAAATTAAATTCACAATCAAATGATACATCCATGTCATCACCTAAATTATCTGCTTCTCCTCCATCTTAATGTCTTTTTGAACTTCTCGTTCCCATCTTTCGAACTTCATCCGGATGGACACTTTCAAGTGTCTTTTTGGCCCATTTAGGAATCTTCCGTGATGGTCCTAGTTGATCAGCTCGTGGTGCTTCATTTCCTTCAAGGTTGAGTCTTCCCATTCTCTCATTCACATCATCCAGTTGAATCTCTTGTTTAGGTGAAGTAGTAGGAACTTCTTCATGTGGGGGAGTTGGTGCTTCATATGGAAATTCCAAAGGTTGATCCATAATAGGAATCCCCCCGTCAAGTTTTGGAATTTCATATTCATTTTCAGAATATTTCTTTGGATGAGGATATTTTTCCAAATGATCAAGTTGTCTCTCAATGGAATGGTCATTTTTATTAGTCTCAAGAAAAATGACATCTCTGGAAATAACAAACTTCTTGTTTACCTCATCATATAGACAGTATGCCTTGGAGTTTTCTTCGTACCCCAGGAAAATGCATTTTTTTGCTTCAAGCACCAAGCTTGTTTCTTTGATCCTTTGGAATCAAGGCATAACAGGTGGAACCAAAAAATCTGAGATGCCTGACTAAAGGAAAATGGCCAAACCACATTTCATGTGGAGTCTTGTTATCAAGAGCATTTGAGGGACTTGAGTTTCTCAAATAGGCTGCACATTTCACTGCATCACCCCAAAACATTAGTTTTACATTCTTAAAAAACATCATTGAGTGTACCATATTCATTAAGGTTCTCTTCATTCTTTCGGCTACACTGTTTTGTTGAGGATTGTAGGGAACTGTAGTCTGATGTGCAATTCCATGTTGGCGAAGATAGTATTCAAAAGAATTTGAAGTGTATTCTTTCCCATTGTCAGTACGAAGTGTACCAATTTTAGATTGTGCTTGTTTTTCTATCAATGCATGAAATTCCTTGAATGTTTGAAATGATTCTGATTTTGTCTTTAATGAGTAAATCCAGCAAATTCTTGAGTAGTCATCTACAAAGGTCATAAAATACTTATTCCCATTGGAAGAAGGAGTTGGCATTGGGCCACATAAATCAGAATGCACTATTTCTAATTTCCTACTTTCTTTGAAATTAGATTCATGGAATGGCAGCTTACTGTGTTTCCCTAATATACATGCATCACATTTTCTCTTCTCTTTGGGAATGGTGGGAAAATGAAATACACCATTCTTTCTCAACAAATGAAGACTGTTATAATTCAGATGACCAAATATTGCATGCCACAATAAACTTGATGACAAATTACCTTCTCCATGCTAAGAGAGGTAGGCATAGTTCTGAACCCTTGCAGATGAACCCTTTAGCTTCAGCAACTTCCCATCTTCGTATCCAGTCATGATGACTTGGTTGTCAGAGGTATTTCTTATTTCTACGATTCCATCAAACATGTGGATGGAATGGCCTTGCTGTCGAATCTGCACCAAGGACAGCAGGCTTCTCTGCAACTCTGGAAGATAAAGAACATTCTTCAACAAGAAATCATGGAATCCATGCATATTCAGCCGAATGGTGCCCATTCCCTTTGGTTTAAGACTTGACTTATCTGCAAAGTAAACTATGCCATTTATTGATTCATTAAGTTCTTCAAAACAGTATTTTCTAAAATTCATGTGTGATGTTGCACCAGTATCAACTAGTCAACAATCTGTGTAAGATGAAAGTGAAATCATTTCATTAATACCAAGATTACAATGTGCAACAATACAATGAGCAGAATCTGAAGATTTACTAGCATCTTGGTTCTTATTGTCATCTTTCTTCCAGTTATGTTTGTCTTTGATGGAGTCCCACGAAGGCCAACACTGATCTGTTGTGTGTCCAATATTTCCACAACGCTTGCACTTCAAATCTGATCTTTTGCTGGAGTTTTTTCTGCCTCCTCTACCTCTGAAGTTTCTTCTTCCTCTGCCTCTCTTACTGCTTTCCCTTTTGGGATGATATTTGGATTGGTCTTTGGTGTGGTTCTTTGCTTTTTGAGAAAATCAAAGTGATTCTCCAGAATGCTCGGTTGTCTTCTTACCAAAAGATTTCTCTCTGTCAGCTATCTTCTCTACCAGGGTGTCAAATGTCAGTGATTTGAACTTGTCACTTGCTTGGAACTACTCAAGATAGTTGGAGTGAGAAGGATACAAAGAGTTTACAAATGATGCAAGGGGAAGATCTGGTTTCATACCAGTGGCTTGAATCTTGTGCATGATAGCTTTGATTTCAGAGGAAAGTAACATGGGATCATTGTCTTTTACTTCTAAACTGAATAGTTTTAGCATTAGTTGAATAACTTCCATTTCAGAGTGTGAATCATACAGATCTTTTAACGTTTTTAGTGCTTCAAAACATGACTTTGCAGGAAATATGTGCTGGCTCACCTCTTCACTAACTGTGGCAGTGATTACCACTAAATCTTTCTTGTCTTTTGTTTTCCAAATGGCCTTCTCTTTCTTGGATTCTAGAGGTCCTGGGTCTTTGGTTATGGGGCCTCCAGCTTCTGTCTCTATTGTGGTGCCTTCACAAATTACATCCCAAAGGTCATTGTAAATGAAGGCAGATTTGATCTTCCTCCACCATTCTAGATAAGTGTCTTTGCCAGTGAGAGTGGCACCAACTACAGATGCTATAGATTGCATCTTCTGTGATTGAATCTTGCAACAAAAATAATAGGAGAAAAAGAAGAAAGAGTAAAGGTGTAGGTCTAAGTCTTTGCCAACTTCCTCAAACTTTACAACAATGCCAATGATAATCAGTCTTCAAAGCGGTCACAGCAAACACCAACAATCTTCTCCTATACTAGTCACGGTTTCGAGCTCAAAGCACAACTTTAAATCGAAAGGAGAAAATACAACAATTCCATGTTATAACATTCATAGCAGCACTTCGTAGAATATAAAACTCTTCATGCAACAGTCACTGCTCCAATATAGCAATCACGAGGCTCTTCACTCAATGAAAATAAAAAAATGCTTGCAGAAGTTTCTAGATAGACTTCACGCAAAAATATAGGGTTTATGAATCAATTGCAACATATAATATGAATCGCTTTTACCGTCCACGTAAATGTATGAGAGCATGAGTCCCCATCGTGTCCACTCATCAACATTTGAAAATTCTTACAAATACTCAATTCAAGTTTCCAGCAGAATTCAAGTTTCCAGCAGATATAGACACATCAACATAGTCTCACTTCATGCAGTTGTATGATGACATGAATATCTAGAGCTATACATTCTCTTGTAGGTTAGCTCCATGCTCACCGCACCAGTGGTTCAACGCAGCATCAAAAGAGTGCCAAACACACACGGGGATAATTTGAAAGACCATGGAACAAAAACTTGGGTTGCAGCTCATGTTCACAGGTAGGAATAACTGAGGTCGCAGCTTGTGCTTGTGGCTAGGAATAACTCCAATAGCAAGTATGAGGACTCCTACTCTCTGTGTATACTTGTATACACCGACAAAATCTGAGAGAAGTTCTTCACGCACAAAGATAGAGTGTAAACTGGCTCCAAGCAGCATGCAGAGAGAGCAAACCAGACAATGAGCAGTGTACACAATCGTGGAATGAATTCATAGGTCACAAGTTCGTGGGCTCTGTTATGTATATGTACACCATCGAACTCACAATCTTTGTGGAGGAGATCGCACTAGGTCACCTCTGCAACTTTGTCATGGGTAGTGGTGCGGCTAGCATGTAGAGGTGAATGTAGGTAAGAATTTAGGGTTTGCTGGTACCAACGCTATTACCAACACATAGACATGCAAAGATGGAATACCAACCACCAGAGGTGAAAAGAGGAAGTTAGGCAGAGAACGGGATCAAGGCAGTCACCAACACCATAGCAGAGAACAGGACTATCACAGGGATTATCACATCATCCATGAACATTAGAGCATCCAGCGCATGCACCAATGCATGCAATCTGTAGACTGAGGAAAGCCCAGGGTGTAGATAGCAGCAGAATGCAGACTGTACATGCAGGAGTTATGAATCACTCTGATACCACTGTCAGGTGTAATAACTCCCAGATTCATATTATTTCTCCATAAAATTCCTTTATTTATACATATAAGATGACTGTTGGGATCACACATCCGAGAGTCTCTTCATATTCCTAATATTTACAATAATGTATAATCCCGATAGATTATATTCCAACATTGACTGTGGTGTTGTCTTGGATTGTATGTTCTTGCATGTTATTGTCAGTCGGTCATAATTTTGTGTCAGGGTTTTGTTCCTAGTCTGTTCTATAAATGCCTTGATTTGTTTTGCAGTTTTGACTAACTTTTCATCTTGTGGTATAAAGTTGAAGTCTTTGATAAAATTCTCTCTAAGTCCATGCCATAGGAATGTTTCATCTCGTGTTTCTTTCATTTTGTGCCATTTTTTTGGTAAGTCGAATAGTCTCGATGGAAATAGTTCTGGCCATGTACGTTCGTCCTTGAATCCAAGTCTTTTCCATTATTTCTCACATGTTCTTGTGTGCTCTTCTGGGTCCTTCCCTTGGATGAACATAGCTATTTGGGCTTGATTGGTTAACCTTTTTCCATTGAATATTTCTATAAAGTAAGTCAAACCTGTTGTCCATGTCTACAATCTTGGTTGATGGGTATCCCACCATCTAGCATCTTTTCTTGTGAAGGTTTCTACTATGCTTTGTATTCGGCCATGTTCACCAATGTTTTTGGATACTTTTTTTATATGCATAACTGGTGATTCTCTTTTTTTGTATCTTGGGATTTGTTTGATACTTACATTTTCCTGTTTTAGGGTAGGATATTCCCTGGTTTTCTTTTCAAATATTTTTGGGATGATGGGAACAAAGAAACATTGTTGGACTGGTTTCTTCTGCACTATTTGAATGGTCCAGCAACCTCTTGCTTATGTTTTGTAGTTTTTGAATTCCCAATCATATAATTTTGCATCTGAGTTGTATTTTACTGAATCTTGATTTCCTAAGTGAAGTTCACCATAGACATTGGGCTCTGTGTAGTCTTCATTGTTTTGTATTTGATATAATTGTCGGATGTCGACTTCTTCATCAATACGTTCTATCCAAGGTTATCCTTGGGATGGATGGATAGGTACTATGACTTTTTTCCCATTCCCTTTTAGTTTTATGCTTTCCTTGTCTAAGGATCTCGATGCTTTCATTTTTCTTCCCCAAGGTCGACCTACTAACGCTGGGAAGGAACTAGATCCTTCCTTAGACTCAATAATTTCAAAGTCGACTTTGGTTGATATTCCTTTGATTGTCATGTCGACATTTCTCCACACTCTGATAGGTTCATCTAGACCTTGGTCAGCTAATTTCATTTATATTCCTAACTCGTATAGTCAAGTTCTACCCAATTGTTCCGAAGTGTCACGAGTCATAATGTTTACTTGTGAGTTGAAGTCAAGTACAACTTGTCGGACATGGTATCCTTCAATTTCTAGGTTGACAAGTGGGTCGGCATCAATTTTTTCCTTCTGGTTTAAACTGCATATGTTTTTTGTTTGTTTTTTTGTATTATTGTTGTGTTTCATATTATACAATAAGTCAATGAATTGATATACCGCTTTATTATTTTGTACTAGATGTATTAATTCATTAACTGTGCTTTGTTGACTATCATCATCTTCTTCTTGTCAATCAAATTCTTTAAATACATTCGTTGTGTATTTATACAATTGTTTTTGTTTAGCTGGGTTAGGATAATCATTATTTTCTTTTATTTTGCTTATGCATAGATTATCACTCCCAATTTTTGTCCCTTGTTGGGTTACTATATGAAGATTCTTTGTATTGATTACATGATGTTTTTGAACGCGCGATAAGACATTAAGATTTTTCTTTTTATTTATTTTATCAAGAATAGTAGGGAAATCCTCTAATGAGTGATCCCCAACTCCATAGCTAGTACAAAATTTTAAATTGGTTCTATCATTGTATGGGCAGTCTGCATATCGATGACCTTCTCTGTAGCATGTGAAACACTCGAGGGGTTGACATTGTTGGTTGTCACGATTCCTAGAGAATCGACCTCGATCTCCATATCCTCCATGATGGTTGTCGAACTGGAGCTCATATAGATGGCCTTTGTATCTTTGATTATTCTATTCATTTTGAGCATTGATTCGTTGATTGTTATTTTTGTTCTATGCAACTGCGTTTTTCTGGTAGACTGCTTGGTAGTTTTGTCAATTCTTTAAGTTTAGGTGATAGTTGGTCGTGGTGTGACTTTTAACTTCACAGATTGCACACCAAGATGCTTTACCATTCTTCATGTTAAACAATCAATATTTCATTGTGTGTTCTTCATGTTCTTGGCAGATGTCACAGAAGCACTTTCTCTAAACAAAACAAACATCCTGTCGACGGATGTCTTGTCGACAGTTATTTTTGTGTGTTCGGTCGTTGAGCATTTTGTGCACCAGACATCCTGATTCTTAAGGTTCATCTCTTTCAATGATTTTTGCATGATTTCTAGCTATTCTTCCAGTCTAGTATCCATGGGATATGCTGAGAAATCTTCGTCCATCTCCACTTGTAGAGATTTAGTAAGCGCATCTTCGTACATTTTAAACGTCTCTAGGCTTATGTGCTATCAAATTTTCTGTGATAGACCTACAAGGAACCACTGAATTAATATTTGTTCATCGATTACATAACCCAGTTGGCTAAGGAGGTCTTTCCAATGTCTGTCGTACTCTAGAATAGATTCTACTGGCTTTTGCGATGTTGTTTTCAACTTTTTAGCTGCCGGATGTTTTGCATCTGGGGTTTGAAATAACGACAAGAATTGCGCTTTAATTTTTGCTTTAGATACTAGAGTGGTTTTCTTAATAAAGGTCATGTACCACATTAGATCTGTTTTCCTCAAGGAACCAATGAACTGTGCCATCTGTCGATCTTCAGCTGTAACTTGATTTTCCTCCCATGTTGACTCACATATCAACTAATTTCATCTAGGATCTTTGTCACCCTCATATAGAGGGATATGCTTTGATTCGTGACCCATGTCATATTCACTATCGCTATCTCCTCCAGGAGGTGGCGGTGGTGGGGGTAGTGGGATGTTTTGCTTATCTCTTTATGTAGAACTGTTGTCGACTAAACTTTCATTCCTGTCGATTGTTTTGTTTGTCATTTCTTCTATGAAAAGCAGTCAGTTGGGGTTTACTTCTCCTATCGATGTCCAACTGCAATTATTTAACTGCATGTTCATCTGTTATGTATTCTCCAAAGCTATATTTGGAAGAGGGGGTGCTCCTTCACTTCGGTTGGAAGGGTGCTCCTGAAGCATAACCTAGTTTCCTTCCTTTGGTCGATGGATCACTAGATTATTATCAGCATTTACTTCGTCATCTAGTCGGCTCCATATACCAAACTCACCATCTCTTAGTGTTAGGTCTTCTTCGACAATGGCTTCTATCCTAGTACTCAGATTCATTGGAGATAGTAGTCTTATCTCTTGGGGAACTTCTACTTAGAGATATTCTTGCTGCTCTATCCACAAGTATTCTTCCATGGGTGATTTCATCCACTCCTTCTTCCTGTCGGTCATGACCCGAATCTTCTGGATTTCTTTCTTGGTCTGTCACCCTAGTACTCATTACTCTTTGTAGTGCTATAGCCCTTTCTCTTCTTTCTTCCCTTCTTTTCAGCCTCTTCTCTCTCTCTCTTCTCTGTAAATCCATCATACCTCTGTGTGTCACTGTTGGTTCGATTTCCTTTTTAGGTTGACTTTTCATTACTGGTGATGGTATCTCCTTTTTAGTCAACTAGAATCCTCTTCACTTTACCCCAACATATGGCAAGCTACCCCCACATGGCCTACCCGATGCTTTAGAAAGCTTGAATAGTTCTGTTTACTTGCTTAGGAAATATTCCCACTCCCTTTCAACAATGAATTTCTCCCACTTCCTTTGTTTCTCCACCCAGTTAAAATTTTGTGGCGGTTCGTGTAGTGACGGATGAGGTTTGACATTATGACCCACTCCTTTTTCTATCAGGAATTTGAATAGTAGGGTCGATAAGGAGCACATGAACTACTCAATAAGGTCTGTATATAATTTCTTTTGAATGGTTTCTACTGAATTTCCTTCTTCTATATCTTGCTCCTCAAAAAATTAGTCGGTGAAATTTTCAAACCACTCCGATAGGTTTGTTCTTCCCTATCGAATTAGTTTCTCTCGCAGCTATTGGTCCTTAGTTGCTTCCATATTTTTAATCCATAAGTTTTTTCAAAATCATGGGTACTGATTCTATGAACTTCTCATGAGTTTCACTGAAGAATATTTCATTTGCCTGAGTAGTCATTAATCCGTTTCTCCACAAGTAATTCTGCAAATAATTTTCTATTTTATGCTCCCACCAGTTCTTAAACCCCTATTTTGATATCATCTACTTATATTCATCTCAGATATGTACTACCAAAAATAGAACCAATGTTGTAATCTCACGGATCAAAGAGGGTTACCAATAATACACATTAAAGCATACAGACATAACAGAGACAAGAGACAAGAATGTAGGTGTAGAACAACAGATTATATTATATTATAAGGGTCCATACAAACACAGAAATGAACCCCAATTCTCATCTAGCTCAACAACCTAATATATATGATTTACAAATAGTTACATATAACTACCTGTCGGTTAGGTCAATTGACATGACCTTATGTGGCCGAACTAATCTCTAATTAGTTGGCCAATCAACTTAGTCAGCTTACCGACTAGCTCCTCCAATAGTAATCCATTCATCCATTCATCATTTTTTTCCATTTTACTGCCATGAATTTGAAATTGTCCCTAATCTATCAATTTAACAATTTTATCCTGAACCAGTGAACCACACCAACATAATTCCGTAGTCCACCATCGGTTAAACCACTAAGAATTAATATTTTAGATAGGAGACCATATTTGATGACCAAGTCAACATTGAAGGCATTGAAATAACCCGATATGACCTAAATTTAACTAGCAATGAGGCCCAAATTAGGGCATTTGAAGACCAAGACCCATGCAAACTATGGGAATCTAGCCTAGCATGGTTTGTATGTCCCCAAGCTCTCTATTTTCCATAGTTTACTAGCTAGTTTTCATCTTTCTTCTCTATAAGAAGAAAGTTGGTCCACATTATTAAAGATATTGTCCCTTTATAGGTTAAATATTTTAGTGCCCTATAATACATGGAGGGTTTTCTAGAGTAGTTGAATTTAAAAAAAACATAGCTAATAGCATATGATCCTCACAAAGTAGTCTCAAACTAGATGTTGTAAAACAAAAATTCATCCTATGATTGCACACCTAGATCAGAGTGGGAGAAAGTTGCAAACAAAGAGAGTAGGGAGGAAGTTGAAAAGATCCAAAATACCTTGGAATGACACTTTTAACTCGAATATATATTAGGGTAGAAAAGAGGAGCTAAAGGTATGGATATATATCAAGATGAGTAGGTTCCTCAATCCAAGAAAGCAAGAAAAGAATCATAGGAAACATTCGAGGACTTATGTAATATCCTGTTTTTGACCCCAATTGCATTAAAATTGTATATGATGTAAATACCATTATTAAATCATGGTGAGGAGATAAAGGCCAAGGCCCTACCATGGATTTGTCATTTTTATGTATCGAGGTAAAGTCAAATATTCAAAACCTTGAGACAATAGGGTAAAGTCAAATGTTAATGGGAGAACCCATAAAGTTGTCAACTACCCATTTTGTCTTTTGTTCCCAATCATTTCTTTCTTCCAGAAGTTGGTTCAGATAGTTAATGTCTTGGGAATGGAAGAGTATGGCAATCAAATTCGTATGGGGAAAATCCATCAGTTTTGGGAAATTGAATTTTGATTTATGGGCAAGAAAAATCCAAGTAAGGCATGCCCATTCCATTACTCACCCATGCATTTTTATCTCTGACGTAGCAGGATATTGCTGTGCATTTCTCCTTTAGGATTTCTGTTGTTTTCTTCATTTTCCTATAGCCAAAAAATATTTTTTTGTCTTTATCAGTGGCTAAGAAGAAGAGGTCCACAATTTGGGGTTTAGAGTGGCTTCTTTTCCCCTGGAATTCCCATAATCATTTTCTGAAATCGAATTTTGCCTCATAGGGGTTGATTTTCCCCATCTGCAATTTCGTTTTGGTTTCAAAACCATTTTTCTACAAACCCAACATTTGTATTTTATAGTTGTGTGCACCCCTGTTTTGGTTTTTAAGGATTAGGAGTGGAATAGGACCATAATTGGCTTGATAAACCTAGTGAATAGAGGGAGCTCATAGATAGATAAAGAGGAGTTGGAAAATATTCTATGCACACCCTGAAGAGCGCTGGAAGGGAAGGTATGGCCTGAGGGACTATGTAGCAGTGAAGGGAATACTTCCTTGTTTTGGGTGTATAAGTATTGTGGATTCCAAGATGGATAGATCTGGTCCAGGTTTCCATAGATATGTGGTTGAGCTCACTAGCATAAGAATTCTCCCTTTTCATTTCCTTACATCCTGATAAACTAAACTATAGATTGGATTGGCTGAGTTTTGATATGTTTTGGCTATGTGTGAGCCTATTGTTCCCTAGTTCCTTGTGTAAATCATGCCCATATCGGGGGTGGCAATGGTGTTGAGATATTAATGAACACACTGGCCTATGATTGGGTGGAACGTTGTAGCGACATAGCTAGTTGTGGGATCTCTTATTTTCAAGATAAGTATTCTCTTTGTATTTACGTTCTACAACTGTATTTGTTTATGAATTATTATGAACATATGAATGTGTTGAATGAATGTATTTTATTCCATTGTATTTTCATTTGTTATGCATCTATATATTTTTTTATTTCAATGAAATTATGTTTATGTTCATGGGGTTGAGATCCCCGGTTGATAGGTAGAGCAGCAAAGCAGTTCCATCACGTCCTCTCCTTGTCGAGCAAGAGAGGGGAGGGTATGTGACAGTGTGGTATCAGAGCTTTAGTTGTAGCATTGGGATTAAATGGGCCAATATGAACAGTTGTAGAGGTAACAGTATCCTCTATTGAGCAACGACCAACAGTGAAAGGTAGAAGAAAAATTACTTTTTATTTTTAAGTATAGAGTGTGTCGGAAAAACTTGCTGCATTTTTATGATACATGTTGGATGAACTAAGTCAATTTTGTCGATGCAGTTCAGGAGACCTCAACAAGTTTCATCGATACATCTCAGAAAGATCTACCGAGATCATCCCGAAAAAAAAAATTCTAATTATTTTTGAAAAATTCTATGTCAGTTGAGTTGGGCAAGTTGCACAAATACACATCGGCTAAGTTGGTTTAGTTTCACCGATGCGTGTCTGGAAAAATTGGAAAATTTATTTGATACATCTCAACAAGCTTTGTCGAGATGATTGTGAAAGAGAAAAAATTTCGAAGTGTTGCATGTCGAAAAAACTTAGCGAGTTTTTCTGATGCATGTTAGAATAAATCAATGAGTTTCTTCGATGTGTTGGAAGGAACCAGTGAGTTTTGACAATAGTTGTCGAAATATTTTAATGATTTTCATCGATGTCAGTGAAAAGGAAGAAAAATTTGCAATTTTTTTCTAAGTGTTGAAATTTCCATGTTGGAAGACAAAGCTATGTTTTTCCAATACATTGGAGAAACTCAACGCGTTTTGCTAATACATCGGATAAACTTGGCTAGTTGATTCCATACATTGGAGAAACTTGGCAAGTTGAGCTGACGCATTGAAAGAGAAGAAGATTTTTCCTGATACGTCGGAAGGAAAACCTGAGTTTCACTAACACGTCAAATGGAAAAGTTGAGTTTTGTTGATTGACATAAAAAGGTGAGTTTTTATGATGCATGTCAGATAAACTCAGCGTGTTATGCTGACATGTCATAATAAAAAGGAGAGTTGCACCGACATTTCAGGAAACATCAGTGAGTTAGTTGATTGGAGGAAAAAGATGAGTTTTGCTGATACAGAAAATTTCAACAAGTTTTTTCAGAGGGATTTACAAGTGCCAAAAAGTTGAAAAATGGCCCCCTTGATATAGTCGTTGTTGTGAAAGAATAGTCTATATCTGAACATGTTGTTAATATATGATTTTCCCAAATGCAGGAAAGTAAATTTATGAATTTATGAGACTATCATGCAGCTAACAATTGTTTTTACGAACACATTTTGTAGAATCGTAGTCACATCAAAGGAAACATTCCACATAGTGTAGTTTGGAAAATCTTCTCTTAGATGGGCCAAGAAGATCAACATCATGAATGATGCACATGATCCATATGAGCTCGAGACATATTCCATGGGAGAGAACATACAGGTTGAGAATGCTGAAACATAATCCAATGGGAGGAGAAATCAATAGACTCCCCCAGATATTGCAACCACCATGAGGAGCCTAAGGGTGGAGTTGAAAAGTTACCGAGAAGATACTGAAAGGATGATTAAAGATCAGGAAGAGTAAAATCAGTTGAATGCGTCCATGGTATAGAGTTTGATAGACATTTAAAGGAAGATAAACTATGGGCATCAGACAACTAATCCAGAAGGGAGTAGGAGCAGTTCATGGAAAAATTCATGCAAGAGGTCCAATAGCATAAGAAGAGTTTCTAGATATAGAACATATACTCCATAAATATCTTCTAGTGGGTCATATGACTCTGAATAATCCATTGGGGGTTCAATATCTTCATCTCACAGGAGTAAGAGGATGAGGAATTACAAGAACAATTCATGTGGGGAATTTAAGAAGGAAAAGCCTCCTACATTTGATGGTGAGGTAAAATATGGTTAAGAAGCTGAAGCTTGGCTTCTCAGGATGAGAAAGTATTTCCAGGTCTAGGACTACTCTAAAAATATGATGGAAAGGATAGCCAGCTTCAAATTAAATGGAAGAGCATCTATATGGTGGGAGCACCTCAGGTAAGTGAAGAATATCAATGAAAAAAGAATTGCGTGGAAGCAATTAAATAATTATTTCAAGCAAAAGTACCTCTCTGATAGGTACTATGATGATAAGATTAAAGAGTTCCATGAAATGAAATCGGGACAATTAACCATGGAAGAATATGCAAACAAATTCTTTAAACTATTGAGGTATGTCAGGTATATTCAAGATGATAAGGTGAATATTTCACACTTTCTAAGTGGGATACCTAAGGAATATAAATATAGGATTGAATTTGATGAACCTCGAACTATAGGCAGTAAGGAAGGCTAAGTATTTATATGATCAAACAAAAGAAAACTTGATTTCCATAAGGCATAGTAGGACAAAGGGAATGAGAAGTTTGACCAAAGGAAGAAAGGTTTCAAACCCTCTAACTTCTGAAATTAGAAAAGGAATCCATCATAAGCTATGACTAAGTCAGCTAGAATGATGGGAGACAAGACAAGAGATCCAAAAGAGCCAAGAGAACCACTTCAATGTTGTGGATGTGGAGGATACCATATGATTATGAACTATCTACATTAGAATGGGAATGTAAGTCAAGTTCACAACATCTAAGGAGCTAAAACTGTGGGTCCAATGGCATGGACCATCCCTAGAATCTATACAGCACTAGAGGACCACCAAAAAGATCATCAATCAACTATGGTTGAAGTTGAAGTTAAGATTTCTAAGCAATTTGTTTCTATTTTGATTGACCAAGGATCTACTCATAGTTATATCACTCCTAAAATTGTTGATATATGTGCTTTTAAGAACTCAAAGCATAGCAAGTCATGGTTAGTTGAACTACCCACTGGGACCAAGAGATAATTTAGTGAATTTTTAGAGAAATGTCCATTAGAGATGGATGGGATATTCACTTATGTAAACCTGAATACTCTTGCACTTGTTTCCTATGACATTCTCATTGGAATGGATTGGTTAGAAGAAAACATGGTTAAACTTGAATGCTACAACAAGGCATTTGAATGCATGGATGAAGAAGGAAACCCAAGGGTTGTAAGAGGAATTCCAAAGTTTATCTCCATTAGGCAAGTTTCAACAATGCATTTGAAGAAGTTCTGTATGGGAGTTTTTCGATTGTATGCAGCCCATGTTTTGGAGGCAATAGAAAATGAAACTTCTAGGTTGGAGGACTATCATGTATTGCAACAATTCATGGATGTTTTTCTTGATGAGAATATAGGACTTCTTCCAAAGAGAGAAATTTATTTTATATTTGAACTTGTTTCGGGAGCCAGACTAGTGTCCAAGACACCCTATGAGCACACCATAATTGCTATAGCTGAGGATGCAGTTACAAGAGTTGTTGGAAAAGAAATATATCGGGACGAGTGTGCCCCATGGGGAGCACCGGTTCTATTTGTGAAAAAGAAATATGGGACACTCAGGTTATGTATTGACTACATGCAATTGAGTAATGCTACTGTGAAAAATAAATACCCATTCCCTCAAATTGATGACCTTTTTGATCAAATGAGAGGAGCAAAGGTATTTTCAAAGATTGACTTGAGGTCTGGTTACCATCAAGTGGAATCAAAGAGGAATATATTTGTAAGCCAACCTTTAGAACAAGGTACTGGCACTATGATTTTGTGGTAGTACCATTTGGTCTCACAAATGCACCATCTACATTCACGTGTCTCATGAATAGTGTTTTTAGCAAGTATTTGGACACGTTTGTTCTTGTCTTCCTAAATGACATTCTTATTTATTATAAGAATGAATAAGAGCATGAAAAACATTTGAGAATGGAATTGCAATTGATAAGGGATCATAATATGTATGTAAAGTTGAGAAAATATGAATTTTATAAAGATAAAATTTATTATTTGGGTCACATTATCTCGAATGAAGGAATATCTATGGACCATGATAATATTGAGGCCATTATGAATTGGCCAACTCCAAGAAATGTGACAGATGTGATATCCTTTATGTGACTTGCTGGGTACTACAAGAAGTTCTTGAAGGATTCTCCAAGGCCACACATTCAATCACTTGTTTTCAAAAGAAGGGGATAAAGTTTCAGTGGACACCAAAATGTGAAGAAAGCTTTCAATGGTTGAAGAATCTTCTTACGAGTGCACCACTTTTGAAAATTGCAAACCCAGAAAAATACTTTGTGGTGTGAACCAATGCATGCAATCAAGGAGTTGGAGGAGTTTTTATGCAAGACAACCATGTGGTATGCTATGAGTCAAGAAAGTTGAAAGAGCATGAGAAGAACTATGCTACTCATTAGTTAGAAATTGCAAGCATAGTACATGATCTAAAGATGTGGAGACATTACTTAATGGGAAGGAAATTTGAGATAAGTATAGACCATTGTGGTCTAAAATATTTGTTTGATCAACCAACTTTAAATGCTAGGCAAGCTATATGGTTGGATTTTTTTTGTGAATTTTATTTTGAAACCAAACACATAAAAGGAAAAGAAAACAAGGTGGCTGATGCACTTAGAAGGAAGGTACATGAAATGCATGTGGCATATCTTAGTACTTTCCAACCATATTTGAGGCAGTAGATTATTAATCATATTTCCTAGGATGAAGTGTATGTGTAGATAAAAGACAAGTTGCAGCAATGAAAACTTGAAAGGAAGTATGAATGATATCAATTGGAAGAAGATGAACTTCTTACTTATAAGAATAGAATTTAAATTCCAAATGTGGCAGAATTGAGGAGGATTGTTATGGATGAAATCCATCAAGCTCCATATTTTGGTCACCTAGGATATACTAAAACAATTGCTACAACCAGAAAATAGAATTTTGGCCAGGAATGAAAAAGGACATTTCTGAGTATATTTCTAAGTGCATGAAATGTCAGCAGGTGAAGGTTGAACATCAACACATAGCAGGTTTATGACAACCTTTGCAAATCGTGGAATGGAAATGGGAAGTCATTTCCATGGATTGTATTACAGGATTGTCGACGAATATGAGATAATATGATTCCATCATGGTTGTGGTGGGTAAGTTAACAAAGGAATCACATTTTATACCGGTTAAGTCCACATATAAAGCTGATTCCTTTGCAAATATTTTCATGAAGGAAATATTTAGATTACATGGATTTCCTAAGGCAATAATTTTTGACAGGGATACCAAGTTTACTTCCAATTTTTTGAAGGGTCTTTTTGTATATTTGGGTACACATCTGAACTTTAGCACCGCCTACCATCCTCAAACCAATGGACAAATAGAGAGAATAAATTAGGTGCTTGAAGACATGCTTCACATGTTTGTAATGGAAAAACCATCTAAGGGAAGATTATTTACACCTGGTAGAGTTTGCATATAATAACTGGAAACAAGAATCACTGGGAATGAGGCCAACTGAGGATTTATATGGAATAAGGTGTAGGAAACCAGTGACTTGGGATAATCCAGTGAATAGAATTGTGCTTGGTGAAGAATTTCTTAAGGAAATGGAACAAGAGGTTGCAATGATCGGACATAACTTGAAAGCGGCCTAAGATAGATAGAAGATCTATGCAAATAAGCATAGAGTGCATATGGATTTTAGAGTTGGGGATCATGTTTATCTTAGAGTGAGGCTAAGGAAGATTTCCTTGAAGCCTAGGAGTTGTGCCAAGATATCACCTAGATATTGTGGGCCATTTGAAGTGCTTGAAATAATAGGGCCAGTTGTATATAGACTTGAATTTCCTACTAGCACTAGATCTCATAATGTTTTTCATGTCTCTTTGCTTAAGAAATATGCACATGATCCTAACCATGTTATTAATTGGGATGTGATACAGGTGGAACCAAAGGGAGAGTTTCAAACCGAGCCACCGCACATACTAGACAAGAAGGTAACCGTGGTCTGGAACTAAGCCATTGGACATGTGAAGGTGAAATGGAAGCACTATGGTCTTGATGAGGCTACGTGGGAGATGGAGGATGCCATGAGAGTGGTACATCCATTTTTTTCAATTCTAAAGAGCATTGAGTACATTTCTAATGTAAGGGGGTTGGGAATGTAATATCCCATTTTTTACCCCAATTGCATTAAAATTGTATATGATGTAAATACCATTATTAAATCATGGTGAGGATCTAAACGCCAAGGCATCGTTTGTAGGAAATCTACAACCGATGTGGACACCACTTGTTCCTCTACCCTGTATGGTACAAGTATAGAAAAAAAAACCACAGAAATATATCCTTCCCCTATATTGTTCCACTTCTCTTCATGCAATTTACAATACCTATGAAGAAGCATCAAGAAAACAAGACAGACAAGATGAGAGTAACAATGTATATTAACAATCTATGCTACTGATCAAGGAATCCAATAATATTTAATTGATATTGACACAAATAAAATATGGGAAAGGGGAACACTTTTTTCTTTATCAAATAAGAAGGTAAAGCTACAACCAAATCCTTGACTTTTCTAGCTTTTTCTTCCACAATGGACTTACAACACTCCTTACTCACACAAATATCTTCACACAAAAACTTGCTAAAACTTGTCTCTATACTAGACTTAATTTCAACTACACAAGGAAGTTGAATTCCACTTCTCCCTAGAATATAGGAACCACTTCCATGAGGGATTTCACTAGAAGCTTCTCGAACCTTATTTTTTCTTCTTTGAAGTCCACCAATGTTTTTTTCTCAAAGGGTAAAGGCACGGGTGATTTTTACTTAGAAGGGAAAAGAACTGACGGTGCCTAGCATTAATGGACAATAGGCACCAACACTATGTCTTAAGTGGGTAAGTGCGATGGTCTTCTTAAAGGTGGAAGAAAGTCACCACAAGAATTCCTGACCAAGTTCTCTGAAGGGTGATCAGGAGTCAGTGGACATTTTAGGTGCAACAAAATGCCCCCCAAAGTATGAAGCTAGAGGGATGTGATAGGTAAAATACTTTTGTAGATATCGATCTGGTATTAGAGGCAATGATAGATGATCTCACAACTGACACAAGACTAATAACTAACTTATCTAACTCAATCATGGATGCAAACCAATACATTGCAAGTCCATGAAGATGGCCATGTCATGGATACCAAGAATACACTGTAGATCCATGAAGATGACCATGTCATGGCTACCAAGAATACACCATAGATCCATGATCAATGATGTAAAAAGCAGAACATGGCTAGAGAAAATACAAAGTAGATCCATGTTATCCGAACTCAATACTGAATACAGCCACCAAACATACAATGTGGATCCATGTCATGACTCCAAATAATCTTCCAATGCAACCTGAGGATAGGAAATTATGCAGCAAAATCCTAACCACTCAGGGTATTCATTCCATTCCCAAAATGATATGATTCTAACCATGTGAATAAATGTCTTGACGTCGAACATGGTAGAAACCACTTAATTACCAGTGATTAATGTACAATGTTAACAAGTACGAGGGAAATCACCATTGAGGTCAATGATCCCCAAGGTATCTCAGTACATTCTCCCATGTATGCATAAAGGTTTTGAAATTGAACACTTAATAGAATATTTCAATCATAGGTCATTGATAAAAACCTCCTGTCAAAAGCGAGAAAACCTACCATTGAGACATGTAGGATTCAAGGTAATTGAATTGGTTTCTAAACCTATCTCTTCGATGATGTGCCGAAATCGACAGGAATTGATTTGTTGAAGGAGGGATTTGATGTTTCCCCCATCATCGACACGAAACATGGAACAAAATTTTATTTTGAAGTGATGAAACAACCATGAGACTGACTCTAGAACAACTGATTTTACAGGAAGGTATAGTTACTTATGAATTGGACTGTAAAAGAGAGATCCTTTGAACAAATTATGGCACAACAAATGACTTGGAAACATTTAATTGATGAGATAGAAACCATAGGTAATGCAAGGAATAGGACGATGCATTATTCAAATTGACTCAAAGGAGTGAGGTGACTCACGAAAGTGGATTGAATTGGAGACAAGATTAATACCCAACTGTTTAGAAATGCAAATGCAGACATGTGCCATCGATACAAGTGAAAATATATTCCCCTTTCCCATATGAGTTCAAAGAGGGTAACAAACACTCGTTATACCTCATCAGAAGATGAGTCCATTCCCATATGTTTTACGAACCTGAGAAAGGAGAGGTTCGTTCCTAGAGAGGGTCTTTCATCCTTTGATTTTATGAGTCTGATGAAAGTGAACTCAGTATCGTTCATGTTTAGAGAGTCTGAATGAAGACAGAAGGAGACTCCAAAAGATATTTTTTCCTAAGATTTAGTCCCTAGGTCCCGAAAAAGTATATAATAATTCCCTAGAGAACTATTCTGGATGATTTTAACTAGAGCGTTCCTTTTTCGTAGATAGGTCTAATAGGTCCGAAAAAGAGATAACCTACCGTCGACTAGTTGATTGTTCAGATACTTTTACAAGCGTGAAAGTATCAAGTTTGTTTGTAAATATTTTTTTGTTTTTAAAGATATTGAAAAGATCTTAAATATAATTCCGTGAGGGGTTCTCTTTTTCATAATCCAATTTTAATGATTCTGAAAAAGATGAAAACGTGTGTTCAATACTCTTTTACTAGGTTTCTAACGAGCATGTGAAAATCATGAAAGATTCTCGGTACTTGTTCATTTTTACCCAAAGTGTGAAAAAGACAAAAGAAACTTGAGTCATAGCCACAAACTTCGCAAATACGATGAAGAAAATTTAAAAATCAAGTTAGAATTAATTTTCATCATAAAACTATATAAAATAAATAATAAAAACCCACAAAATTAAAATATTTTGATTTAATATTAAAAATAAAAAATCAAAATTACTATAAATAGGGGTAAATAGTAAAAGTTTTACCATTGTGTTTTTTTACCATAAGTAGGGAGAAAATTTGATGACAAGAAGTTGATCTTCAAGTGTGGATTCCAGGATTTGTAGCACGTCTTTCTTTGAGCGACTTGTACTAGGTAAGAGTTAAACCCTTCCTCTTCACATTCATGGTGTCATTTTTTCAATTTTTGACTGGTTTTTAGGTTTTTTGAGCTTTTTTTAAGGGATGCCACGCGCTTGAGCCGACGCTTTTTCTCCTGTCGAGTTGTGCATCGACGCACTGTTGGACTAGGACATAGGTGCCAAAGGTTCTCTATCCAAACCAAGCAAAAGCACCGGTGCTCTGTATTCATGGAAGAAAGGCACCGACAACAAGGAAAAACAAAAAATCCCTATTTTGACCATTGATTTTCAAATTGTATTGCTTCCCTAGATATGAATATGTGTTTAATTCATATTTAAAATGTTTTTGCAGGGGAAAAACCACCCACACTATGGTGATATGGAAAGAACATGAACATCAAAAACCTGATTTCCAAGTGGTTAGTGACCCACCAACTGTGAGATCTCTTTGAGACTATTAGATACTTAAGTATTTCAAAGTGCCAAGAATGAAGGCATATGTGTGCCTTTTAGAACACATTATTCATATGTGGGATCCGGACGAACAACAATTTGTTGTTGGGACCCACATATTGAGAATAGACATAGACAACATATATTTCCTGACTGGATTATCTCACAGCTAGAGACCAATAGTTCTTGCTGGCCCACGGGGCAGTGATGCTTCACTGAATGACTTGATTGACCGTCATTGTTCATTGGAGACACTCTACCAAGGGGGGGAAATCCCTATCAAAAGGATAGTAGATAAAACTTTAAGGATATTTGTTTACACTATTTTGAATATCGTAAGGTCCAGATCAACGTATCTCACCACTAGGGCACACTTGCTATATGCCATAGAATGTATGGCTCCCACAATATTCAGCTAGTGTGAAGGTTTGTTGGTTAGCTTAAAGGACTAGCTAAACAAATGTAGACGGGAGGAAATCATGCAGTTTGGCTATGGGGTAGTAGTAGTATCTTTCTTCCTACAGAGGATACCACTAATGAGTCCTAAGGTATCATTGAGTAGGCTAGATCCTGAAGAACCCAGGATGGTCAGGTGGGCACTTGTCATGGCCCTTCATGGTGGTGGTGGTTCAAATTTTACTTACAGATCGATCTTCTTTCATTGGTTGCAAAGCCAACTACTGATGATATAAGACTATGCTTATGAGGGGACATACTTCTGTAATGAACCTGAGATTCCATTTCCAACAAGAGAGGAGTGGGACGATCGAGGTAAGAAATATGCAATCATTTATGTTTTTAATTTTTTAAATTTATATTTGATTTTTATGTTGTAATGATGACATGTGTAAAAATTACATGTGCAGACATAGGGCCTTCTCATCTAGCTGGAGCATCACCCATTGATAGGAAAGGAGCAATTGGAGAGATGGAGATCTGTCACATAGAGGAGGATGAGGAGCTCCAGGAGATTGAGGATAACCTACAGCGCTTGACTATGGGAATTCTAGATATCACCACTGATGACTTACCTAGGTGGTATCCGTGCGATAGTACGAGGGTTTCAGGTCGCTTTGTGAGGCTACTTCGTAGAGTGGCTCAGCCCATGGTGTGCTATCATGAGAATCACCACGAGGATTAGTCCACAAAGGATTCCTCATTTTTGTACATGTATTTACACTGAAATCTTCGAAGCTTCATTTTTTCCCCATATATATGTGTTTTAAAATTATGACAGTGCTAAAATTTGGGTGATCTAAAAAATTGATTCTTCAGCACATTTTATATCTCAGCTTTACCTTATATATATATGTGTGTGTGTGTGTGTGTGTGTGTGTGTGTGTGCAAATGTGATGTGTGAATGTATGCCTACTATGAATCCAAATGCAAGTTTTCATGTTATAATGAACTTAAATATGAGCAATATACCAATATAAGACAAAGTTTTCCAAGGAATCTGCCACAACATTTAAGTGTCTCGGAACGTGTTGATATGAAACTTGCTCAAAGGACCTTTCTAGAATCCCAACTCTTTAGAATGTATGAAGGGGTAAGGGGTAAGGGGTTTTGGATGGTGCATACTCGGTTTAACTGATACACAACTAACTCCGAGTGTAGGTAAACCATAATTTCTCTTACATCATTAGCTAGGGCTTCCATCAACAATTCAACCACCACATGATACTCTACGAGATTGTTGGTGGAGGGACCCAAACAAGTACCCCCTAAAATCACTAAATCACCTGTAGGAGAGCACAACACCCAAGCTTCCGATACAAGGTTCAAGGTGTAACGATTAACACCATCCGTGAAACTGAGAAAGATGGTCATCTGTCCATTAAACATAGGACTTACGTAAGTATGGTTGTGAAAAAACATATCTCATATCACAAAAAAAACCACACCTTTCAAAAGAAACACACATCACTCTATAAACAATATCTACAAATAACTTATGCTAGATGACCTAGGCATAGTATCTTTTGAGGTAGAGCCCATTACGGGGTTCTCCCAAGGTTATCCCATTGTAATAAATTAACTTATATGCACCTTTCTCCAAAACAATACTGGTAATATAAGTCCCACTGAAACTCATCAATGTCATATTTTCACCCACTTTACCTTTCGCTATTCCTCACATTTCATCACCCCATTAACCTTTCATCATACCATTTACATACATATATTTGGTTTTCACCTTATTATTTTCCACTTTATTCATTTTAGTATTATAAGTGAATTTATGATTAAATATTATAAATTAACATGTTTTTCACTAATATCTCAGGTATGGATGAGCTTTGTAATGTGTAGGAATATGTGAAGGATTAATTCAAAGAAAATACTTCTATAATATACCCTCCACTATTTCGAGGAGATATTTATTCAAATAATATACCAAGGAGAATATCATGGAGATTTGGTTGGCATATCCTATCTAGGATTTATGAGAGACATGTGGAGAATTTGTGAGAGACGTGTGGAGGATCTGAAGGGATCATATATTTTAAAAGGAAAGTAGTTGAGAATGGTTGAGAGAATTGTGGATCTATCATTATGCGATGGTTATCTTCTTCTCAAATAAATTCATGTATAAAAGAGAGTGTTCTCTCTTCATTGTGAATGGTAGATTAGGAGAAGATTGGTCTCAGATTGTAGAAGTTAGTCTTGACTATGTCATATGGAGAAGGGAATTCTTAGCTTTTGTTCATAATCTTAGTTTTGATGCTTTCATGATTTTTCATTGATTCTTTTGATGCAAATTAATATTTATTTATTTTTAATGTGAGCTCACATGTGTTGTCTCGTTTCTCTTCATATGTTGTCTTTATTTTATGCAATTTACTTTCAACCGTGTTTCAGCTTCCAACATTAGATTAGAAGTTGTGTATTTCATATTAAGGGGGGATTACATTTTAATCTACCAAATTTTACATTATGTCACAATATCCAAATCACATTTTCCATATTCATGAAATTTTTCAAAGGGATGCCAAAAGCCAAATAATTGCCAAGGTGGAAAATCACTAGTTTCCTAGCTTGGGGGTGGAAGCTTTGAGATTTGGAATAAGGGGGATAATAAATGATATTTAGACATTAGAAGGGGATTAATATTTAATAATGTATCTTATTAAATAAATATAATATAAAATGGAAGTTACAATGGAGCATGAAGACACATGGAGACTATGGGGCCCACACTAGCTAGAATTCCTATGTTAAATGGTATGTTTCTCTTGCAAATTTGAATATATGGGAAGTATAATGTTTTTGTATGGATTATATTTTTAATATAATTGTCCATATACTTCATAGGTATAAATTGGGATGTATTGTAACTTACATGGGAGAGGAAGAGCCAAATGGGAGTTTCATGGACACTTGGCTGGATTCCCCTTACATTTATGACAACTATGACACCAATGATGGAGATTCTATGACAATTATGACACAATTCAGATATCAAGGATGAAATACTGACATAATGAAATTTCATTACTGAATATATCATCTTAGAGGATGAAATTTGGATTTGGAGAAGGCCAAGAGGCTCCTACTCAAATTTGGGAGAAGAGGGAAGGTGAAGAGAGAGGCCACATGGCATAGCATGAGTAGCCACACCAATTCGACTTGGATTTGGTTTATGGATGTATTCGGAACCTTATAATACCAATAATTTTTATAAAATACAGGGATCAGCCATGATAATAAGCTTTTTCTCATTTGTAAAATTGTCATTTGTGAATTGTGAGAGCTAGTGGATGACTAGTTTTCTTGCTTAAGCCAATTTCGAGGGTGAAAGATTCCCATCCTAGTTGGTGTTTGGAAAGGCCACTAAGGTATTTCATGGAGTTTTAATGGAATCTTATTTTCAGTTGTAAGCTACAGGAAATAATTTGTATTCTTCTATTGCATCACTCTCTCTCAACTATGTCCAGTTTTCACACCATATTCATGCCAATGGAGGGATTGTGCTTTGGGTGAGCTATTGATCTCTTTGGGGAAGATTATAATGATAATTATATTATGTTATGATGTATATTATCTTTATTTCATTTTTATAATACGCTCAGGTAAAAATACCCAAAATAATTCATGTAAAAATGTTGAACAATGAAGAAATAATGTCATTTCCCCACTATCTTGTTGTGAACCATTGTAATGCTAATGATTTAAAATTGGGAGAGACTTTAATTGTAAATTTATGATTTGAATCATTTAAATATTATTTTTTCTTCATTCTCATAAAGTTTCAATTTGAAATTCCCAAGATTTGTATGTCAAAATGACTTGTAATGAGCAAATAATGACCATTTCCACTCCATTTTGATATATGCCATGGTAATGCTTATTATTTCCAATGGAGGAATGTACCTATGATAAATGTATGATGTATGGAATTTAATTAATGTCTATTTCAAGTCTTTTTTTCAGTACTTAAGCATTGGAAGCCATTTTACTCATTTTTATTGCATTGGGAGAAGATTTGGTGCATTTTCCTCAAGGGTCGAAATTGTGACTTGGGGGTTGTTTTAGAAAGAGTCATAACATACTATATAAACTGAACCATGATTCATATGAGACTTTTAAAATTTCCCTTACACATACCCAGCCTCTGTTCAAAAATTAAAGTGACTTTGGGATCATTTGTGAAGCCATTTTCGGCAATTACCTAGGGGCAATTGGAGCCCCAATTTGCTAGTAAAGACTCCTACTTTGAACAGAACATTAAACAAGTTTGTAGAAGTAATTGGGAGGTCAAAAAGAATACATGAGCATGATATTTAATTTATATTATGATTCATGTACCTTCATATAAAATTTGGAATCATTTGAGTCAATTTGTAGGTCTAGACATCAAAACTATTCAAGAGCAAAAATTGTGAAAAAATTGGAAAATTGGGCATTTTAATAAAATTCCGAAAAGGGGACATTACAGTGGTATCACAATTTTTTAAGAAGTGCATAATTACAATACCTTGGAACCAACCCATGAGGAAATTTTTGCCTTTTCTATGGAGGTGAATAATACTACCCCTATGGATACTTCACATTATGACAATTTTTCACTTACTGATCATTTGGGTGAGTTGGTTCTTTCTCCTACATCCCACACTTTTAAATTTTGCAGAAGTCATCCTAATGAAGTATGGGTGAAAAGTTTCTTTTTGATGGTGCCACATGAAGAGCATGGAAATTCTATTTCTCCTTTTTATGATGGAATTATTAGAGAACCATCTTATTTACATTTGCATCAGCATCCCTTTTTACATTATTATTATACACATCTACATGGGTGCACCTATGATGTTCATTTGAGTCACTTGAAGGCTCATGGTTTTTCTTTCTCAACACTTGGTTCATTTGATGTTGGAGGAACTTCATACAACACTTGGGTGAAGAGGGATATGATTGAGGAACATTATTATTGGCTGCAAAATCCTCTGTTATTTCATGATGATATACATATTCATGGGTGTATTGATGAGACTTATTTGATCCACTTGAAGTCTTCATGTTTTCTTTGCTCCTTATTTGGTTCATATTTTGGTGGAGGTTCTTCATTCACTTATTGGATGAAATAAAAAATGGATGATTATTATTTTGATGCATATTACATTATTTGGGAGCAGCATTATAGGACATGGGATCCTCACCTATGTCATTGGAGCATATTTGATTGGTCACTTGAAGCATGTATGCACTTGGAAAATGGTAGTATACTCATTGGGGGGTATACGCACTTTCATGATTTCTTGGTGAGGCACCTCCTTGATGTACATTCTTATTATGTTGTTATATACTTTGATGATATACATTATGCACTCATGATGTATGGAAGAATTCATACAAGAAAATGGGATCCATGAATTCTCTTTCCAAATGGTATGGGTTGGAGAGCACTCTTAATTGTTGGAGTGCAATGCAAGCAATGGGACCCTGGGATAGTTTTTAGTCCCATTGATTTTCAATTCTTTGGGAAAAAAGTATTATGGGAGATGAATTCCCCACTTAATAAGGTGATGTTAATCAGAGTAGTGCAGCATCAAGCATGGTGGTTCCTCTCTAAAATATTCATGAAATATCAAAGACTCAAAGTGGGCAGCTTAGTGGCAACTTCAAAGAATCATCCAGAAAGCAGGTTCTTCAACAACCATGTTTGAAATTGCTTGAGGACAAGAAATACCAGGAAGGGAATATTTTTAATGTGCCAAACTTTACATTATGTCACAATGGCCAAATAATATTTTCCATATTCATGAAAGTTTTCAAAGGGATGCCAAAAGTCAAATAATTGCCAAGGTGGAAAATAACTAGTTTCCTAGCTTGGGGGTGGAAGCTTTGAGATTTGGAATAAGGGGGATAATAAATGATATTTATATATTAGAATGGCATAAATATTTAATAATGTATATTATTAAATAAATACAATAGAAAATGGAAGTGAAAATGGAGCATGAAGACACATGGAGACTATGGGGCCCACACTAGCTAGAATTCCTATGTTAAATGGTATCTTTCTCTTGCAAATTTGAATATATGGGAAGTATAATGTTTTTGTATGGATTATAATGTTAATATAATTGTACATATACTTCATAGGTATAAATTTGGATGAATTGAAACTTACATGAGAGAGGAAGAGCCAAATGGGAGTTTCATGGACACTTGGCTAGATTCCCCTTACATTTATGACATCTATGACACCAATGGTGGAGATTCTATGACAGTTATGAAACAAGTTAGATATGAAGGCTGAAATACTGATGTAATGACATGTCATGAATGAATATAGCACCTTATAGGTCGAAATTGGGAGTTGGAGAAGGCCAAGAGGCTCCTACTGAAATTTGGGAGAAGAGGGGAGGTGAAGAGAGAGGCCACATGGCATAGCATGAGAAACCACACCAATTTGACTTGGATTTGGTTTATGGATAGATTTGGAACCTTATAATACCAATAATTTTTATAAATTGCAGGGATCATCCATGAGAATAATATTTTTCTCATTTGTGAAATTGTTATTTATGAATTGTGAGAGCTAGTGGATGACTAGTTTTCTTGCTTAAGCCAATTTCGAGGGTGAAAGATTCCCATCCTAGTTGGTGTTTGGAAAGGCCACTCAGGTATTTCATGGAGATTTGATAGAGTCTTATTTTCAGGTGTAAGCTACAGAAAATAATGTGGATTCTTATATTGCAGCACTCTCTCTCAACTATGTCCAATTTTCACACCATATTCATGCCAATGGAGGGATTGTGCTTTGGGTGAGATATTGATCTCTTTGGGGAAGATTATAATGATAATTATATTATTTTCTGATGTATATGATATATATTTCATTTTTATAATTCTCTCAGGTCGAAATACCCAAAAGAATTCATGTAAAAATGTTGAACAATGAAGAAATAGTGTCATTTCCCCACTATCTTGTTGTGAACCATTGTAATGCTGATGATTTCAAATTGGGGGTGCCTTTAATTGTCAATTTATGATTGGAATAATTTCAATATTATCTATTCTTCATTCTCAAAAATTTTCAAGTATAAATTCCCAAGAGTTGTATGTCAAATTGACTTTTAATGAGCAAACAATGACCATTTCCACTCCATTTTGATATATGCCATGGTAATGCTTATTATTTCAAATGGAGGAATGTATCTCTGATAAATGTATTATGTATGGAATTTAATTAATGTGTATTTAAAGTCTCATGTTCAGTACTTAAGCATTGTGTTGCAGCTGCAACATTTTCCCAAATTCCAAAAAATTTCGGGACCCTCCTTATGCTTAGATTAGTTTGATTTTCTCCTTGATTTGATCTGATGATTTTTTTCAGGAAGGCCTTTCTAATGCTTTGGATTGATCTACCACTTGTTTTATTTTTTCCTCTAATTCTTGAAACAATACACTGTGTGCACAAACTTTATCGTTGCTTTAATTACGTTTTCGGCATGTTTGAATCGAAATTTTATTTAGTTGGTGCTCCCGCTGTTGCAGAGAAATAACAAGTTTTGGCTTCGTTATTTTTCTCCAACGCATTTGTCTTAATCGACCGATTGGTTTCACATCGGAACTTTTTGTTCTTTCATTCTTTGCCTTTGGAGACGACAGATCGTGAAGTCTCCCGACTATTGTATTGAATTTCCAGACCCTGCTTTGTTGTTGTCGTCGATCCTTAAAGTTTCTGGTTCCGCCATTGTGGATGAAAGAAGCACTAACCTTCCCGATATTTAGTCGTTCTCTCTTCCGTTTCAGACTTGACATAGCGGGGCATGATGGCCTTTTTTCTTCCACCATTGTGGATGAGAAAGTCACTATCCTTCCGGCCATTCAGTTGTTTCTCCTCCGATGAAGACTATGCCCATCGCGAACTATGATATCCTTTATATCTCCACTGTTGCAGCTCCCGTTCGGCTATCGATTCGATGTTTTGGAGTTTTGACGCACAAGTATTTGTCTCCCGGTTATCCCCGTGAATAGATTGGTGTTTTGGTCCCCGATGTTGCGGAAGGTATTATGCTTTCGACCTCCGATCTTTAGAATTATGCCGTCCGATATCTCACCGCCGCGTGTGGTTGTATATATATATATATATATATATATATATATATGGGGGTTTGTGTTATTATTCTATTATTATTCCCGACTATCGCAAGCTGTCCTTATCGCATTCTGTCATTTTCTCGAGCTTGGTCGGACCCCCATTGTCAGTACCCACGTCCAGGTGGCTCAACTGTGGAAGCTTGAATGCCTTTCTTCCCATCGATTACGGAGTAGTGCCAGGTAGGCTTCTATTGCATTATTCTGTTCTGTTTGGGCATTTGATGTTTCTTTTTTTCACGGTTAGGTTTTGTTGCGGTTGTTTTCCCTTGGCCCCGTCAATCACTTGCATATATAATTGTGGATTTGTATCGTAACTGTCTGTGAGAGGGCGTTTGGCCCATAGGTTGTTTTAATCCGTGGCCTTTCATTATGCAACCCTACACTTAGGGAGTTGGGGTTTTGGTGTAGACGATCGTTACGCTGTCTACACCAATCCGCTCGATATAATGATGTTTTTGTAGGGTAAAGATTTCATGGCCTTCCTGTGGCACTTGAAATGGTTGCCCCTCCCCCCCCTCCTTTTTGTTTTCATGCTACCCGCCTCGTCAAACCACAGTCGCGTTTCACCACGCTGTTCTGCACAAAATCTGTTCATGGCCGGTTTCAAACCCAAGCTGGTCAAGGGGGATTTATCACTACATATAGTTATTGACCATAGTTTGCACTGACGACATTTCTTCCTAAAAACACACCGTGAGAACTCGCATATTTTCCACTGTCTTTCCCTCGCAACGCGATGAGCATGACGGCCGCAGATAGCCCGAGTTTCCTTCATTTTTATGTATATTTGCTCCCCACTCGATTTTATTTATAGAATTGTTTTAGTAGTAGATAGAGGTGTTAGCTTGCACGCCTTTTACTTCATTTAACTAATTGGTGTGAGGGTAAACATAGTTAAAGTAAAATGCTGCACATGTTGTCTCAATGTTTGCAATGTAGTTAGCAATGTCTTAATGATGATAATTACATGTATAACAGGAAGATTCTGAATTCAATATGTCAAAGCGATAGAAGAAGAAGGCCCCTGTGGTCGAAGAGGACCCTAAAGTGGAATTTATTACCAAAACTGAATACATCTATGAAGACACAAAGTGTATATCCGGTGTATAACCCGAGTATCAATGGGGAGAGATATATAGGCTGATCACGCGCCGAGAGGTTCCTGATATGGGCTTGGAAGAAGAGAGCATATATGCCAACATAGAGAGATATTCATTAATGAAGAGTGCCACCAGACCAGAGCTATTCCCATGCTCTGAAGTAATTGGTTGGATTCTTCCTTGAAAAGATGTCACCACAATGATCCTGGAGAGTGTCAACAAACAGGGCTATGCTGCCTATAGCCCTGGATATGTAGCCCTGGCCTATCACCTACCAGAAGTACAAGTATTTTTGTTTGATGATTGGTTGAACAACATTAGAATGGACCTTGTGGAGACCCTTAAAAGAATGCTGTTATCTGGAAAACATTTCAGAACCAGGGCAACAGGAGAGTATGACACAGTAAGCTTAAGGGCCCCGTACAGGTTCATAGCTTTAATGCTTAACAAGATTTTTGGAAGAGCTCATGGAAGGTTCTTCAAATTAGAATGGATGCCAATTATTTTTTATGTTGAAACCTAGGGGACCATTTTCAACTGGGCCAACATTGTATCAAACAGTCTTTCAGCCTACATGGCCTCGGCTTTGGGAGGAGTGTCCCAGAATAGATCTAAATTCTATATGAGTTCCATACATGTCGATTGTATATTGTGCAATAAACCTTTCCCTGGCCTCAGGTGCATCTGGGACAGGGAAAGGATGCCTGTTTATGCTGCATACAAGCCATTGTGGGTGCACAAGTACCACAGTCATTACCAAGAAATCTGTGAA
Organism: Pseudotsuga menziesii; assembly: GCA_001517045.1. NCBI lineage: Eukaryota > Viridiplantae > Streptophyta > Pinopsida > Pinales > Pinaceae > Pseudotsuga > Pseudotsuga menziesii. The sequence continues at coordinate 150,334 of LPNX010348553.1, forward strand.
TAGTTCATCATGCCACTGTATACGCTCATTTTCCTGAAGGTGTGTGACTGCATGTCAGAAGAGGCATTGCGGGTTATTGAGGAGTATGCAGATTATTATTTGACCAAGGATGGCCTATAGTTCAGAATGTTCAGAGGTTCCAGAGCACCCTCCCTACTGCCCAAATACGCCACTAACTACATCATTCACAAGGAAGTAGTTAGGAAAGTCTTCTTGGATGGCATAGGAAGCTTTATGTTTGAGCATAAGAAGGCTAGCTATCCTCCTTTGCCCTTCAAGTTAGGAAGTTACAGGTTCACCGGAGTGAAGAATGCTGATGAGTTTGTAGAAGAGTTGGAAAGGTTTCATTTTGGTGAGATGCCCTTCCATAGAAGTGACTCCGGTAGTAAAGTAGCTAAACATTGTAAAGAAAACAACGTACATTTTGAATACACCCACCATTGGGATAGAGAAGAATCTGTCTTCCGAAGTGCATTAAACATAACAACGTTGAGGAGAAGGTTCAAGAAGAATATCACCACCAAAGGTGGGAAGGGAGATGAACAAGCAAAAGCTGAGGAAGAAGCCAAGAGAAGAAATGAGGACATGAAAAGGGAGATGAGGTCCTCAAAAGATGAACTGCAACTCCTCCAAACAAAGAGACAAGCTAGTGAAGCTACACAAGAGCGTCTGGAGAAAATGTAGCAAGAGTCTCAGCTACTAGGAAGGATATAAGACTTAGAACTGCAAAAAACCACCTGGGAGGAAAACGAAAAACAAGCTCAAGAACAAGAGAGGAAACTTCAAGAGCATATCTCTTCTCTAACAACCGCTTTAGAGGCAGCAAAAGAGAAGCAGGTCAATCTCCAACCCTTCAAAGAGCATGTGCTGGTGCAAAAGGCCAAGATGCTGCAGCTGCAAATCACCGTAGAAGAAGAGAGATGCAAAGTTTTGCAAATAGACGGGCGATTAGAGGAGATTCTGGAGACTTCCTCTTATTTCGTTGATAGATCTCAGGACGTCCTGGAAGTCCTGACAGCAAGAATGAAAAGGCTGGAAAATAATGAAGAAACTCCAGCAGAGCTGCCATCAAAGGATCGATAGGCCCTCAAGCGGGATTATGATTTAGTAGAGTTTGCTATAAACACAGCAGAAGATTTCAAAAAGGCTGTGAGAAATACTAAAGGAGCATGCACAGAATTTTGCAGAAGGCTCCTGGTTACATACAACCGATTCCAAGTAGAGGCTGAGCAGAGGCTTGATGTTTTTCCAGACCACAATTCATTTGTGGAAATTTTGTAGAAGAGGTACCACGAGGAGGAAGAAAAAATACAGCACATTGAAGCCCTTGATGACTAGATCTTAAGGAATGAAGTAGGTCATTCCGCCATCAATGTGTAGCTATTGGAGGACCAACTTCATTTAAGTGCGGCCAGAATTGAGGCCATCAAGAACCAGGTTGCAAAGTTTGAAATAAACATTTAGTTTTTGGAACCTCACATGTTTGAAGGCATTGCCTCTGAGGCTTTGGTGTGGAAGAAAGTCCTAAATACCCAAGCCGATCCCTCCTCTTGAATAATCATTCACTTTTGTATGTAACGATTTTCTAAACATTAGAGGAAAGTAAAACCTTGGGAGGCGAAAAGTTGGGAATCCCAAGGGTCATTTGTGGGCATCCCAACAGTCTTATATTTTTATATAAATATAGAAAACTTAGAGGAAGAGAGGGATTTTTCCTAGTTAGACATGAAAAGCGATATTGTAAGAAGAACTACTTTTTTTTGCAATAAAGAATTATTGTTTGCCTGTTGGAGAAAGATTGGTGGGACTTTCAAATGTTATGCTGTGGATTGCGGAAAGATGAACTATTTTGTTTTTCCAGCTTTTGTCCATAAACCATGAGATTGTTCTAAATCTTAGAGCCTATGTTCTTGTTGAATGTTTTCTGGTTCATTCTGTGGATTTACCACCATGAGTAATGTATGCTGTCCATAAACAATTGGCTATCTGATTGTCTAAATATCTCTAATCGTTCATGTGTTGTAGGAAGGAATGTTAGCTATCTATAATTTATCTTTATAATGCATGAACAATACACATTACTCTTAAATAAGTTACAGTTTTGCTCCCTGGGGATAGATAGATAGGTAGATAGTTAGTTTTATTTTATTACTGCATATGTGATCAAGATGCTTGTGAGTTCTAAGACAAGAGGTAAGAACCTGCGCATCACGTTGTGACTACTCCTTGCATCCTTATCACCCTGTATAGTTAAATAATCACTTTCATGTCATACTTAAGTCAAAAATACAAAATACACGGTGGACCGGGCCGCAACCGGTAAAGCCTTTGTTTTTGTTAATTGACCTACGGTAGCCGGACCATAACCCGAACGGATTCCCTATACCAAACAGTCATGGGCTAGTTGGTAATGTTGAATGGGGAGAATCCCTTGCTGTTGTTTCCTGTGAATTTCCAGGCCTCAACACATTGGAATCCATTTTACTCACTTTTGTTGCGTCGGGAGAATATTTGGTGCATTTTCCCCAAGGGTCGAAATTGTGACTTGGGGGTTGTTTTGGAAAGAGTCATAATAGACTATATAAACTTAAACATGATGCATATGATACTTTTAAAAGGTCCCTTACACATACCCAGCCTCTATTCAGAAATTCAAGTGACTTTGGGATCATTTGTGAAGCCATTTCCGACAATTACTCAGGGGGAATTAGAGCCCCAATTTGCTAGTAAAGATTCCTACTTTGAACAGAACATTAAACAATTTTGTAGAAGTAATTGGGAGGTAAAAAAAGATACATGAGCATTATATTTAAGTTATATTATCATTCATGTACCTTCAGAGAAAATTTGAAATCATTTGAGTCAATTTGGAGGTCTAGACATCAAAACTAGTCAAGAGCCAAAATTGTGAAAAAATTGGAAAATTGGGCATTTCAATAAAATTCAAAAAAGGGGACATTACATAGATTAGAAATTAGCAACTAGAAAAGGGAGATTAGATTAGATTATTTTTTGTTCAGTCCTGCACATACTTTGCATGTGCTTCGTAAGCCTACGAACCTCATATTGACAAATTAAATAGTTGGAAAAATACTACAATGGAATTAAATGGCAATATTTCCACCTAACATTTTGGTGTCATTGTCGAGGAAGCATGATGTATTGAAGTTTAGTTTTATTAATTTTCTGCAAGTGTTAGAATAATCAACCCATAGTTAGCTACCTTAGACATTAATTAATCCATTTTTTGTCTTATTTGCCTAGTTTCCATATTCCACCTTATGCAAGTTGTCCTCCACACATCCATAGTGGTCAAACTTGATAAATTTGAGTCATGGAGAACTTGGAAAACCTATTGGAATCAAATTTTCTTTATTCCTAGCCTCCCTAGTGCATGTCTGCTTTTTCTTCTTTATTGCCTGCTTTTTCTGAGTTTTAAGGCAATTGGGAAAGTTTGACTAGGTGAAGTTATCTTGTTTTTTGTCCTCAAAATCCTCCACTCTCTTCTCCTATGAAAATAATCTATGATTTGTCCTTCCATCATATATTATCTTTCCTAATTGATTTTTCCAATTCGTGAGCTCCTAGACAGATTTGGAATGTGCTTTATGCACCTATGGGGGATTTGCTTAGATTTAGTAAGCCTGCTTTTGACTAAATTTGAATGGCATATTCATACATTCAAATCTCTCATGTAATTATTTATTTTGGTAGCCTTTGAATTCACAAGGTTGGATATTTTACACTTATTCAATATAGATTAGTGTTCAGCTCCATATTCAGTCTCTTTTGTGAGTAATTTGCATGTGTAATTGGCAATTGTTGTGAGTGTAATTGTTCTAACACCTGGGTTCAATTTCCAAATGGTATAAGAGCCTTTGTAGATTGATTTCTATCCTTCCAATTTTTTTTGCAAGTTCAACATCATTGACTGGGAGCATTCTGCTAACTTACGAGACAATTTTTGAGCTATGGATCAATCTCAGAAGATCATCTTGACTCCATTTAAATTCTTTGAATGGAAAGAAGAGATGGAGATATTGTTGAGAGTGAAATGCCTCTACAGAGTGACTATGGCAATAGAATCAGATCCCAATGCAGCTGCAGAGAAGATTAAATGGCACAATAGGAGGGATAAGGCCTATGGTCTCCTGTGTCTGAGTATATCCAGATACCTCCTTTTCCATCTTGATGGATTGGAATCACCGAATGAAGTATGGGAGAAACTTGTTGATATTTTTGGAAATATAGATGAGATGAGGGGACATCAAATTGAAAATGAATTGATCTCCTTGAGTCCAAATAGCTTTGAATCCATACAACTCTATTTTTCCAAGCTCAAAGCACTTGTTTTGCAGCTAAAACAATGTGGGATCGAAAAGAAGGATAATGAGCTAGTCTTGGCCATACTCTCAAAGCTTGTCCCTGACTATTCAATGTTTGTTTCGACCTTCTATGCCACAAAGTTGATAGCTCGAGCCTGGAAAATGCCTAGCCTTGCAGATTTCATGGAATCTCTCATGCAAGAACAAGATAAATTGGTGATGATGGGCACCATCAAACCATCCAAAGACCAAGCTTTGGTTGCTAGAGATTTGAGGGTGGATTCAAAAAGCAAGAATAAAGCTAAAAATCTACCTGAGCAAAATAGAGACAAGAACAAGTCTCCAGAGGAGCCTCAAGGTTCTATGAAGAACCCCGAGAAGAAGAAGAACAAAGGAGAAATCAGCAAGTGCACATATTGCAGTAAGGGAAATCATTTTGAAAGCTCCTACATGAAGAAGCAAATTGACATTCTGACCTAAATCCTAGAGAAGAATGGCATCTCCCTTCCAGATAGCTCAAAGAAGAGGGAAGAAGGATCAAATTCAGAAGATAGAGAGAGAGTTCATGCATTGGTTGCTGGAACATCAAGCTCACCTAGTTTCATCATTGATTTTGGAGCTTCAAGACATATGGTTTCAACCAAGGATGCATTCACCTCACTTGACATGTTGAAAGGTCCACCAATAGTACTGGGAGATGACTCTCTCACTAAACGTTTGGGCAAAGGGAGGATTGATCTTGACCATGGTAAGTTCAGCAATGTGTTGTATGTTCCAGGTCTTGCCTCTAACCTCTTATCAGTGTATTAGATGACCCACACATGGTCTCCAAAGAAGGTCATATTCTCCCCTGATGAAGTTGAGATCATAGAGATCTCAAGTGGTAAAGGCATTGCAAAAGGAGTTGCAAATCACACTTCGAAGGTATACATGTTCTCACACTTCCTACCCTACTCAAACCCCTCTACTCTTCTGATTCATGCTAATGAGGTAGGCAAGCTTTGGCATGAAATATTTGGCCACCTAAATTACAAGTATCTTTTTGATCTTAGTTAAAAAGAAATGGTCATAGGGTTACCAAAGATTAAGTTTTCCAAAGGAGTCTGTCAAGCTTGCATCCTAGGAAAACACCCAGAGCATAAATTTGAGAGAGCTATTCATGAGAGAACCTCTGCACCTCTTGAGTTGATCCATAGTGATGTTGCTGGCCCATTTCCTCATATGTCAATGAGTCAAGCCAAATATGCATTGAAATTCATAGATGAATTTTCCAGGTATTGATGGGTTTACTTCGTGAAACACAAGTCTGAAGTTTTTGGCCTCTTCAAAGTATTTAAGGCTTTGGTTGAAAACCAGTTTGGGAGGAAACTCAAGGTCCTCAGATCTAAAAATGGTGGTAAGTATGTCAAGTCTGAGTTTATTCAATATTGTGCAGATGTAGGTATTCATATGCAGCATTCTATCCCTTACACACCACAACAGAATGGTGTTGCCGAGAGGAAGAACAGATCACTGAAAGAGATGGCAACCTGCATGATGGAGGCTAATACTTTTCCACCAAAGTACTGGGCCAAAGCTATAAACTATGCAGCCTATATCCAGAATAGGGTGCCTCATAAAAAACTTGAAGGTATGACTCCTTTCGAAGCATGGAGTGGGCACAAGCCAGATGTGACCCATTTCAGGATTTTTGGCTCAAGGGCTTGGGCTAGAATTCCAACAGAAAAGAGGAAGGCTTTGCAACCCCAAAGCCAAGAGTGTATATTTCTTGGGTACTCTAAATATTCAAAAGGGTACAAGCTGATCAATTTTAGCACAAAAAAATCCTTCATTGAAAGGTGTGTTCAGTTTCAAGAAGAGCCCCTAGCAGCAGTGGAAGTTGGAGAATCCTCTTCACCACCAGAATCTCTGAAAGTAAGTGAAGAGATAGTTGAACATGCTGATTCTGATATGTTTGATAATGATGATTTTATTGCATATCCTAACAGTCCTGCAATACCAAAATGGGCAGCCAATACCATTCATGCAGCTGGAGAACTAGCTGGAAATCCTAATGATTCTAGGAGGACTAGATCTCAGTTTGAGAGTGCTCTCTGCGTGAAAGATCCTATGTTTGCAGATAAATGCTATATGATGATTGAATCATATCCAAATACATATGAATATGGATCAAATGATCCAATATGGCAAGCATCCATGAAGGAAGAGTTCAGCTCACTCCAGAAGAGCAACACTTGGGAGTTGGTTGATCTTCCCCCAGGGAGGAAGCTAGTTCAGTGTAAGTGGGTGTACAAAACCAAATTTTCTGCTGATGGTTCACCTATAAATTACAAGGCCATATTGGTATCCAAGGGCTACTCACAGGTTCATGGCATAGACTACAATGAGACCTTTTCACCAATGGCAAAGATGGACTCCATCAGGCTAGCCTTAGCCATTGCAGCTTCAAAGCAATGGGAAGTACATCAAATGGATGTGAAGTGTGCTTTCTTGAATGGAGATCTCACTCAAGATATATACATGGAGCATCCTCAAGTATTTTCTATTAACCCATATCTTGTGTGCAGGCTAAAGAAGTCATTGTATGGGCTTAAGCAAGCCCCCAGGGCTAGGTATGCCAAGATTGATAGCTTTCTGCTATCACTGAATTTTGTTCGATGCAAATCAGATCCAAATGTCTATTTGAATCTGATTCATGGTTCATTAATTATCATTGTTTTATATTTTGATGACCTTCTCATTACAGGAAGCTCAAAGGATGAGATTGCCTCCTTGAAGGATCCAATGAACCATGCCTTCTCAATGACAGATTTGGGCTTATTGAGCCAATTATTGGGGCTCGAGATTGCTCAAACCAAAGAAGGAATCAAATTACATCAGTCCAAGTATGCCTTGGATTTTCTGAACAAATTCAAGATGAAGGATTGCAATCCAAGCAAGACTCCTTTCCTTTCAGGAGTGAAGCTTGAAGAAGCTGATTCTTCACCTATGGTAAACAATACATTGTATAGGTAATTGATTGGATGTTTGTTGTATCTTACACATAATAGAACTTATATTTATTATGTAGTAAGTGTGGCTTCAAGATACATGGATCAGCCTCATGAGATCCATTGGAGAGCAGCCAAAAGGATCCTTAACTTTGTTCAGGGAACAAGGACACATGGGATCTTCTATAAAGCTAAATCTGATCTTGATTTGATTGGGTTTACTAATAGTGATTGGGCAAGTGACAACATAGATCGAAAGTCAACATCAGGATATGTGTTCATGCTTGCAGAAGGGCCAATCATCTAGTCAAGCAAGAAACAGAGTGCCATTGCACTCTCATCTACAAAAGCAAAGTACAAAGGAGTTGTAAATGCAACAACTCAATGTTTATGGTTGCAGGGGTTACTTGGAGAGTGTGGATTCGAATAAGAATACTCAACTACTATCTACTATGATAATCAAAGTACCATTCGAATCTGCGGTGATCCAGTTCAGAAGCAGAGAACTAAACACATTGAGATCCATATGCACTACATCAGATAGCTTGTGCATGATGGCACCATTAACCTACTCTTATGTTCATCTTCAGAACAAGTAGCAGATATCTTCACCAAAGTTTTTTGTGAGAATACATTCAGCAATATCAAATCACTGCTGGGGATTGCTGATCATGCTATGAAGCATGAGTGATGACAAGATTTCCAAATTTTGTTTTGCAATCCATGTTTAAGGGAGGATTTTTCCCACTGGGTTTTTGCCTCTTTCCTTGGTTAAATGGACATGCAGTATGTAAAGGGTGACCAAGCCTTGTTGCTAGGACCTATATTTCTGATATTTTACTCATAATTCAGGCTTAAGGGGGGTGTTAGAATAATCAACCCATAGTTAGCTACCTTAGACATTAATTAATCCAATTTTTGTCTTATTTGCCTAGTTTCCATATTCCACCTTATGCAGGTTGTCCTCCACACATCCATAGTGGTCAAACTTGCTAAATTTGAGTCATGGAGTGCTTGGGAAACCTATTGGAATCAAATCTACTTTATTCCTGGCCTCCCTACCGCATGTCTGCTTTTTCTACTTTATTGCCTGCTTTTTCTGAGTTTTAAAGCAATTGGGAAAGTTTGACTAGGTGAAGTTAACTTTTTTTTTTGTCCTTAGCATCCTCCACTCTTTTCTCCTATGAAAAGAATGTATGAGTTGTCCTTCCACCATCTATTAGATTTCCTAATTGATTTTTCCAATTCGTGAGCTCCTAGACATATTTGGAATGTGCTTTATGCACCTATGGGGGATTTGCTTAGATTTAGTAAGCCTGCTTTTGACTAAAATCGAAAGGAATATTCATGCATTCGAATATCTCATGTAATTATTTATTGTGTCAGCCTATGAATTCATAGGGTTTGCTATTGTACACTTATTCAATAAGGATTAGTGTTCAGTTCCATATTCAGTCTCTTTTGTGAGTAATTTGCATGTGTAATTGGCAATTGTTGTGAGTGTAATTGTTCTAACAACTGGGTTCAATTTCCATAGCAAGCATACACTAGAGTGTGAAATTCAATTTCTACAAAGAGTGTTTCAATTCTGCAAGTGTGAATTTCAATTTCAACAAGTGTGTTTTTTTCTCAACTGTGAAGAGTAATTGTTTTCTGTACAGAGTGTTTTTTTAATATGGCTCAACAAGAGTGATTTATTTAAATTTTTCATTTATATTTGGGTGCTGTAAGAATCCCTTTTTCAAGATGATTTAACAATGATTTTAATCTTGGAACAACTCACTCAGATCCTTGCAAAAGTAGGGACATCCTCTTCTCAGGAAGAGGAGATCCTGATAGCAACCGAGAGCTTAAGTACTCCTCCAAAAATGAACAAGGAATCAGCATATGAAGAATCTTGCACATATGATGGCAAAAAGTTATGCAAGTAGGTGGTCAAGGAGGACAACGAGGAGTTGCAGCATGGTCCGAGGAGTGAAAACTATACCTACAGAATCATTATCGAACAATGGTTTCAAGAGGGTACTAAGTTAGATCGATTTAGTTTTCCTTTTTTTTAGTTAATTCATAGTCATGAAAACTAATTTCACAAATTTCTATTTATCCACATCTTCTATTTGAAAAATTAACATTGAACATATTTTTATTACTGTTACGTGACTTGCTACATTGGATATTTAACTACATGTAACTATTTTCTAAATTCCAATTAGCATAGAGTAGGTAGGATTTTATTTTCAGTTTTTTCTTTCACCCATAATAAGTATACTCTCGTTTGCACTTCGTGTGATCACAAGGATCAGAAAGTAGGATGTTTTCTAACTCTTATAGGAAATAACAAATAAATGTTTGAAAACATGCCTAATTGATATCATCTTTAATTTTCAAATCATTTATCTCCATTTGTTAAAAAAAAATCAATTTGTAAAATAAAAATAGCCTGCAAATTCATTCTAAACTAAAATAGTCGTTCAATTTATAATAGGTGCAAGTCCAAGATGAAACAATGCAACTCCAAGCTGAAAAAACCACTGAAGCAGTGTCACGCTTGTAAGCTTCTTGTGGGTTGGAGTCGCAACCATCTCTTTTCCTTCGTAAAACATAAAATACATTGTCTGCAATTTAATGCAGGTTGAGAGTGAATTGAGTTTTTCCATGCTGAAACGTGCAAAAATATACCACGAATGATTACATTACTAGATTTCCTCACTCAGAATTGCTTTCGTCACCATGACCTGCCTTTATCCATTACACCTTGAATTAAATCTACATAAACCAAATAGAACAATTATCTCTCTCAGCCAGCCTGGTGAGGATATTGACCAAATGGTGATGCATTCTTCTCGTTGATAGTTGTAGACATATCTCTATCACAAATAAAGACATGCAGCAAGAAAATTAGTCATTACTTTTCTAGACCTAAGTAGTTAGGTGAGTTTGTTGCAGCTTCATCCAAAACGGAAGGGAATCAAATAATCCTACAACAACCTCGATAATGTTTTGCGGGAGCATTAGAGGAAATTTCAATTTCAAATGGGCCTTACAAAAATAATACAAATTCCATGTCATCATGTATGCCAATCAAAATGCTTTAAAATTCAAAAAGGGAGCACCTCTTAAACATTTTTTTTAATATAAATTTGGGGATAGGTATCATTAAAAAAAATACTTTTTTTTGTTTGTATTTTTGACATATCTCCCTGTGTTTTTACTCAAATTTTGATTGCGAGAGATCGTTGGATGCAGAATTGAATTATGCATCCAACGAATACCCGCTCTAAATAATTTTGATGAGCCTCTCTACCCCAAAAATAAGAAATACCCGAAAAATCATGATGATGGCATCATCATCACATTTTTTTAGGTATTTTTTGTTTTTGGGTAGTGGAGCCCATCAAAAGTATACTGAGTGGGTACTTGTTGGATGCGGAATTTAATTCTGCATCCAATGAGCTATCCTGATCGAAATTTGAGTAAAAAAATAGGGAGATATGTCGAAAATATGAACAAAAAAGTAGTTTTTTCTTTTCTTCCTCCAAAATTAATAAATATTATTTTATTAATTTTCCTTAGGAGGCCCATTTTGAGTATAAATTTCCTCTAATGGGTGGTGCTTCTACCATAGATCACCAACCATCACAATAAAACATACAACAACCCCCTTAATAAATTCACATTTTGAGGTAGGTTTCCGACGATCCTCCATGATTTCTTCGAAGAATCATAGATTTCCACTATCTTTGCATTTTCCCCATTTCGACTTTGCCACCGTATGATCAAATTCCCACATAATCACCACCTAAGAGTTGTATGTTCAACTGAATAAAAAGATTTTTCCGCTGGTGTTTGCAAAACTAAAACCCCATTTATTAGATGATTGTGTATCAATTTGATTCACACTTCGCCAGCCTTATCGTGGTTGATAGTGTTTGATCTCACTAATTTTGAGAAGTCCCAACAAAACCGAGATGGAGAAATAAGAGGAGAATAATTCGAGATTAAATCAAACTACAATTTGTATTGATTAATAATATATCGCGGTTTCCCTAAGGATACAAGAGAGAAGTGTGGACCCTATTCAATGTGCAACAAAGGTTGGATCTATTTATGTCTCCCATCCAATGATTCCAAAAATACGAAGAGAAACATCAAAATCATTGTTGTACTAATAGTTTGCTGACAAATGCTACTTCTTTTCAATTATATACCCTGCAAAGTTGCAAGCAATAATAGGCCAGATCCTGACAGTTCTGTTCCATCCACAATGTCCTTCAGAATGTACAGTGCATCTTCAGGAATGGGATTTGCATATGAATGAACCTCCAGTTTATCAAATTGTCATGAAGGAGGATGATTTCATGAGCTGTGATAAGGAAATTCATATGGATTCAATCGCTCCCATTCACGGGTTTACTTCACAACAACTATTTCGGTCTCATGCCTTTTGTTTTGGTTTGATCATGGGTTTCCACTAGGGATGATACCTAAAATTATGGATCAAATTCATGGTTATGATTTCTCCTAGATGATAGCCTACCTTTGGAAGTGATAGTCGGAAACTGAGAGGAAAGAATTAGAGACAAAATGATTGCATTTTGTAGCAGTTAATTGGGTCGTTTGATGACAATATTTCGTGGGGTATATCTAAATGATCATTCTATGAAGGACTTGCTGGAAAATTTACAAACATAAAATGCATAGAAGGAGGGAAGTATTCCCATGCCTCACCTCCCTGATGTTGATCTAGAGAAAGTATAAATCGATAGTGTTTATATAAGCGAAGAAACTTCAGCAAGCATTGCATTTGAAACTGAAGAATGATTCTCTTTATTACTGTAACTTCAATTCTTAAAATCAATTTCTGGGTAAACTTGTTTCGATGTGTGAATCTATAATTTTCTGCATGTTTATAATTTTCTTTCCATATGCAACTAATGGGTGATAGAAGTATGGATGAGTTTAATTTCTACCTGACGCAATCCCAAATACTTGGTTTCTTTTGTTTCTGGTAATTTATGACTGTTAGAATTAATTTGAGCAGTCATTTTATAACAAGAAAAAGAACCTATAGGACATCTCATGATAGGAGAATCTATCTCATATACGCCACCATGCAAATCCAAGTTCAAGCTTGTTGGATGCATGCATGTTGGGTAGGCACCACGTCAATACAATGCTCTGAGGCTGGACACTGAGGTGAAGAGGTTGAGCCTTGGAAAAATCCTAACCATCATGAGGATTGTAGTTGAGCACCTTTATTTTCTGGAGTGTAGCATTTGCTTGTCAGGTTAAGAAGCAATTAAACCATTTGAATCCGCCTATTCCCCTTCATGCTGATCTATTAATTGAAAAGGTAAGCAAGAATCCCATGCTCATCGTAATCCATGTTGATCCTAATTCGTTTTGTCCAAATGTATTCGGTCATTGAAAATGTCTAGAGCAACTAACAAATAAGAAGCCCATGAAATATTCCACGTCCTTTTGGCCATCTCTGTAAGGGAAGCAAGAAGAAATTTAAGTCTACAATCAAGGTTAATTAATACTACTAATGGTGATAAAAACAACTCCAACCAAATTTCTTGGTGTTTTCATAGGTGGAATTTATGACAGGCTTCAGGTAATGAACTCCATGAACTAACCACTTGCACTTAGTTTAAAATAGAGAAGTAATTACATTAATGGATTTAAACCTCAATACCATGTATTGTAGGCACAGTGAGTTCCACAAAGGTTCTTTGTTTGTGAGATGTGTGGGAACCCCTCATTTACAGATTATTTTATGTCATTTTTACATTACTGTGTATATGAGTGCTAATTGGGCATCTGAGCCAATAAACTTTATTGATCCGAATTTCAAACTCTTCCAAACCTTGCGATATTGCACAGTACAGTTGAGCATCAAATGAAAATGTATATTTTGATGAGGCTCAGTCTCCTTATATGATTGATGAAAATTATGGAAGTATAAGCTTCCAGGGGTGAATCCTTTTATGTATTCATATTGATTTTATATCATAATGACAACGTATTCTTGCATCATCCCAATAAATTATCCTTTTTGGTTCAATATCTATTTTCCAGATCATGACGTAATTGGTTTTTGTGCATGTTTATGATTATGTTGTGATCACAGAAGGTAGCTTTCCTCTCATGAGGATCACATTACTAGAGGCCATCAAAACTCCATACCTTGAATGCACAGTTTCTATCCTTACAGATTGCGAGGTGGAAACCAGTTGTCTAGATTGGGAGGAAGGAAATCATGGCATTGATATCGACTCTAATGATCTAGAAAATACAAGATGTAGAACAACTTATTTTCTTGGAATCATTGTAGAAGAATCTTGTACAAAAATGGAGACAATTGATTCACTTGTAGTGAAATCATAGTATATGAGTCCTATCACTAAGTCTCTTCGCAGAGGTATTCACATCATCTGTTACTAGAGAAGTCTCTACACCATGAATTACATTGATTATCTTATATTTGTGACTCTTAACAAGTGGTTTTCTCATAGCGCTGAGAGTTTCCTGTGATAGGAATGCCTATGCACGGCAATGAAAAATAAAGAGGATAACTTAGAACTATGGGTAGGAGTAGATCGATACTTATGGGGAAGGTATGCATGTATTTTATGTTAACCATGGTTTATGTAGGATCTAATGGGTGTTGCAGCCGGTTGTTGCAGCTGGTTTTCGTAGCTAGCTATTGCAACTAGTTATCGCAGCTACCTGTTACAGCTATAAGAGGCATTGCAGCTATAGGTGGTGTCGCAACTGCTGTTACATCTAATTTTCTTTTTTAATTTTGAATGTTTTGTTTCCATTTTTTATTTTTATTTTTGGTTTGGTATGTAAAACAAAAACAGTAAAAATTAAAAAACCATGAAAAGAGTGAAAAACATTATAAATATGTATATATATATATATATATATATATATATATAATACAAAATAAAAAATTAACATTGAAATTCAAAATTGCAAATGGAGATTCCAATTTCCTAAATATTGAACATGTTTTTATGATTTACGCTAAGTTGTTTCCTAAAGTTACTTTAGTAATAATCAACGATGAAACAAGTGCACAATGGAAGCAGGTATAAAAACACATTTCTTTATTTGTCGCATTCGTAGTTCTTTCTGCATGTTTTTCTAACATCTCACAAGTTTTCATGCAGGATTTGTACTAAGTTTTCAGGTGTAGAGATGCTCGCATTTCATGTTGATATGATTTTCAGGAATCACAAGATTTTTCAGAGAAAAACATGATTTGTTGACAACTTGAAGGAGCTGCTTCTCATTGCACATATCATGATGTTTGCTGTTACACAAAAACCTTTCATGAAATCATTTGCATCATGTGTTGTTTATGCATATTTCTCCTTTAGAGAACGTTCGTCATCCATGTGTTGAAGTCCACTTTCGATCTCTTTATCTATCATGACTTCACACATGCCTATATTTCTGAGTTGCATACATCCCTTTATCTTTTTCAGTTCATTTTTCCTTCCAGTTTTCCTTCTCAATAAAAAAAACTCCCTTCCCATGACTACATGGCCTTGCCATATCCACTGGTTGAATCTGAGATATTTTTCACTTACAGTCCTACCAACCTTTTTGTACCAACTCAGATTAACTGATGTGGGATTCCTTAAGGCCCACCTTTCAATAAGTCTTCCCCCATCAACCTTAGCACCTTATCTGGGATATAGACTAGAGTTCATTTTGAGAACCTAGAGGCTTACATGCCTTATTGGCAAGTTATCTCACTGACAATCATGGGAATACATCAATGTCCCTTGATCATCATATCTTGTAAGTGGCTCAACATCTGCACATGTATTCACACTTTGCAAGATGTACATGGGTACCTTGGCACTCATTGATATCAATGATGAGTCTGCCTCACACTGGTTAACGACATTCATCAATGGCTAGTAATCGAATGATTTCTCTTCATGCTCGACCTCGACACATACATTCGCATTATTAGAAATGTACCATTGGGTTTTGTAGTGGGTGAAGACTATATATTCTTTCTCATGACTCTATCAGTAGTTACAAAAGCATGAATTCAGATCTATGAGAGTACCATCGTTCCACTTTCCACCCTCCATATTCTCCATGTTTCAATAGTAGTAATTCTAATTCCTTCACTACACATGATCCAGCAGTTACAGTCGCAGTAGCAATGACATATTCCATGATCCAGCAGCAACATCTACATTCCTATTGCATCGTTAATCTACTTTTTGGGTAAGTGGATGTATGTTGTTTTCTAAACTTTAATCATGTAATTTCGTAACTAATAGCAATGAATAATTTGGAAAATTACCTCATCATGCTCCATTTCCTTTTCACTTCCATGACCTGCACCAAGTTGCATGGGGACATGCAACCAATTCAGTTGGGGAGGGGGAACTATATTCACTACATATTCACTACCATTATCCCATTTTCATTTTATTTTCCATTCATCAACATTTATTTTCCAACAACATATTGCCTCACTTTACCGCATAACCATTGATATACATATTGGCATGATTCATAAAGATAAAAGGATTTTCTTATGCACACTGATGTTTTCTAAACATATTGATATCTTATCATTTCTAGTGAGTGTATGGTTAAATTAATGTTGCAGTTAGAAAAATGATAGCAAAATAAATGTTGTTAACATGAGAACCACTATTCTTTGTATTCATGGTTTTCACATAAGAAACAACCATAAGAAAATGCCAGCTATTACTCATGTATCTCACACCCTGGAAACATTCATTGTTAAAAACACATTATCAATCAAAGCCATAGTTCAAATGCCAAATTTCTCAAGAATATCCATGCAAGTTTGCATGAGAACATGCAACAATTTTAGTTGGGGAGGATATTGAGACTAAGAATTGTCATATTTTCACCCACTTTACCTTTCACTACTCCTCACATTTCATCTCCCCATTAACCTTTCATCATACCATTTCCATACATATATTTGGGTTTCACCTTATTATTTTCCACATTATTCATTTTAGTATTATAAGTGAATTTATGACTAAGTATTAGAAATTAACATGTTTTTCACTAATATATCAAGTATGGATGAGCTTTGTAATGTGTAGGAATATGTGAAGTATTAATTCAAAGAAAAGACCTCTCGAATATATCCTCCACCATTTCAAGGAGATAGTTATTCAAAGAATATTCCAAGGAGAATATCATGGAGATTTGGTTGGCATATCATTTCTAGGATTTATGAGAGACATGTGGAGAATTTGTGAGAGACATGTGGAGGATTTGAAGGGATCATATCTTGTAATAGGAAAGTACTTGAGAGTGGTTGAGAGAATAGTGGATATGTCATTATGAGTTGGTTATCTTCTTCTCAAAGAAATTCATGTATAAAAGAGAGTGCTCTCTCTTCATTGGGAATGGTAGATTAGGGGATGATTAGTCTTAGATTGTATAAGTTAATCTTGACTTTGTAATATGGAGAAGCGAATTATTAGCTTTTGTTCATAATCTTAGTTTTGATCCTTTCACGATTTGTCATTGATTCTTGAGATGTAAATTAAGATTTATTTATTGTTAATGTGATCTCACATGTGTTGTCGCGTTGATATTCATATGTTGTCTTTCTTTTATGCAATTTACTTTAAGCCATGTTTCAACTTCCAACATTAAATTAGCAGTTGTGTGTTTCATATTAAGGGGGGATTAGATTAGCAAATAGCAACTAGAAACTAGCAAAGGGGGATTAGATTAGCTTAATTTTACTTCAGTCCTAGATCTACTTTGCATGTGATTCGTAATCCTATGAACCTCAGATTGGCAAATTAAATAGTTGGGAAAATACTAAAACAAAGTTAAACGACAATATTTCCATGTAACAAGGCCCATGCCACATAGAATCTAGATTCCCTTCCCCCAACTTATCATGTTTCTGGTGAAATGTCAATACCATATCTCCTTTATTAAAAGAGCGGGGTGAATAGATCTATCGTACTGAGCTTTCATTCATCATTTGTGTTCCTCATTTCCTAAGGAAGCATCATGACGAGTTTCATCAATTGTTCAAATATAGGAACCGTTCTTGTTCTAGGGTGGTGTTGGGAAGAAGTTCTACAATGAGCTTCAAAGAAAGATTATCACACTCTATTGGGAGAGTGGCCTCTAGTCCATACACCAATTGGAATGGTGTGAAACATGTGGAATTTCTTACGATAGTCATTAAGGCCCAAAGTGCAGAAAAACGTTTCAAATGCCAATTAGAGTTAGTCTTCCCTACCATCAATTGAAGCATAGTTTTTAGGACTTTGTTGATTTCTTCAACCTGGCCATTGGCCTATGGATAGTAAGGTGTAGATTTATTGTGACGAAACTCTAATTTTTCACTTAGTTCTTCCATCACCTTGTTTTGGAAATGTGACCCATGACCAGTCACAATAGCCCTAGGAATCTTGAATCTCGCAATAATATTGTTAAAGAGAAAAAGAGCAGTTGTCTTTTCATCGTCGACATATGTGGGAATAGCCTTAGCCCATTTAGTGAAGTAATTCACAACCACAATAATGTAGCCATGCCCCCAGGCTGAGGTAGGTCTATAGTGAGCAAAGTCTATGCCCCATTTTACAAAAGGGCCAACTGCTATGACAGGATTGAAGGGAACTAGGTGGGTGCACTTTTTGGATGTAAATAGATAAGAAGGAAGGAATTTTTTGACAGTTTCTATACAATCCTTGAAGATCAAAGGCCAAAAATACCCAGCGCACAAAAAATTCTGGGTAGTAGCCAATCTAGAGAGCTGACCGCTAGAAGTTCCAGAGTGGAAATCATTTAAAACGATCTCAGCTTCATCATGAGTGAGACATCGTCGTAATATAGAGTCAATGCCATAGTGGTATAATGTATCATTGATAATTAGATAATACTTGTCTTGGTGGAGGATCCGACAAAGCTCATGGTTAGTAGCATTAGGATGATATCATTGAGTCTAGAGATAGAGAATGAGATCTCCATACCAGGGATCAGTCGTACTAATGAAGAATAACTATTCATCAGGAAATTTATCAATAGGATCTATTCCGTCAGTAATATAGGGAAGGTCACACGTCAGCTCAGCGAAGACAAGGGACATATGAGAACTAGATTTGGTGAATTCTAACTCAAACTCATGTAGAATGATAATCCAGCATGAGTATTTCCCCCCAAGTACTTGACTAGTCAAGATATAATACATGGGGTTAGATTCCATGTAAATAGTAGTTGTACGAAGCAATATGTCATTACAGAACTTCTGGACTGCGATGACCGTGGCCAGAGCAAGTTTCTCCACATGTGAATACTGGGTTTCAAAATCTAGGAGACTCTTACTAACATAGTAAATCATATGTTCCTGGTCATGTTCATCAGTATGGACTAGGACCATAACAATTGTTGAAAGAGATGCAACCCCATACAGGGAGTAATTATCTGTATAAAATGCTGGTTGCAACACAGGTGCATGTGTAAGAGCATGTTTGAGGTTATTGAATGTGTGCTACGCCAAGTCATTCCAAACAAACAGGGTATCATTTTTCAACAATCGCATGAAGGCATGTGTCTTTTCAGCATAGTTGTAGATGAAATGATGTAAAACGTTTTCCTTCCCTTGAAAAATTTGGAGTTCTGTAACGTTGGTAGGGGAGGGTAGGTCCAAGAGAGCTTCAATTTTCAAAAGGTCAATATGGATGCTGTTGGCTGGTGAAATTCACACCTTTTTGTACCTCTTTAAATCCTTCATATACATCTTTGATCTCTTCATTTGATCCTTTTATCCCACAAATCCTTCTACATTTTCACATATTCACCCAAATATTCAGCAAGTTATTAAGGTATCATAATTCATTAGTTTCCTTTGATTTAATGTTTAAATGTCATTTCTTGAAGGATTTGTGACTAATTACATTTCTGCAGCATACTTTGATTTATGCAACACACGTCAGCATTCAGCAGTAGTTAGTCATTAGGAAGCTTCTCCCTACGTGGCCAATTACTCAAACAAATACGAGTTTATCCATCTTCAATCTCGTTGATGACTCATCTACGGTTAATGCAATCTTCATCTCTAGCCACTACATGCCATAGAGATGAATAATTTCTATTCGACAACAAACCAAACCATATCTCGTTAACCATTAATTAAGGGATTAAATAGTTGTATCATTAAATAGTAGACCGAGTTTGTTACTGTAAAACCGGAAGTGCTTATCTCAGCTTTCAAGCTATATAAGAGAGCCATAGATAAAAAAATGTAATAGAGAGAGAGAGAGTAGCATGTATGTAGATAGGGATGATTATGTATATGTATGTAGAATAGAATGAACAATTAATAGAAGGATTACGTTACTAATTGCTAGTTTTTTTTTAATGTGACAGAGTTATGATGTTTTATAACACACAAAAATTTTTGTAGATCATAATCGGATCCAGTTCATATTGTTAATGTTTTTCTTTTATATGTTTGTAGCTTAAATCTATGAGTCTGCAAATTTCATAAGGACTTGTGGTCTTGTTGGAAAGGATCCACCAACATAGACCATAAGCCCTTCCTCTGTAACTTTAAGTTTTTATAGTTAGATTAACTAATTGTTTTTGTTTTCATTAGAAATAAGAATGGTGTTTAATCAAATAACTTTAGGAATCAGATTTTATTTACTATGATGGGATAATATTCACAGCATTTTTTAGTTTAGAACCGAGCTCAGGTAATAAGATAGGTTGATTTGAAAGTATTGTTTTAAATACTTAGCCCCCAGGTTGAAAAAATAAGTGTTGTATTAGATAGTGGATATTTAGCCCCAACATTTTGGCGTCATTTCCAGGGAGGTGCTAAAGGGATTAGAGTCTAGATAGGTTGTTTTTATATTATACAACAAGGGGAAGGGAAGAACGGTACGATGAAAGGTAAGAACCCGCGCATCCACTATAATGGGTTACCCCAAAACCTTGTTTTTCCTTTTCTGCACAAGTTTGTTGACTTATTTAGAGTATGTTTCCCTTTATGCAAATGTAGATAGTTTACTCTCACATAGTTAATTTGTTTTTGAAATTTTTCCTTTTCCTGCAGTTACTTTTGATACAAGTGTGTTTTTCCTTTTAATAGTATGCAAGATTGCTCTTTCTTCAACAAGTAGTAGGATTTCTTTCAAGTATGGATGTTTATGGTTTCATAGCATAGAGTTGGATTGCTTTCATTTTAATTTTGATTGCATATTAGGTTATCTAAATATTGGGCCAGTTTTACACTCACAACCTTTAATTTTAGTTCCTTTGCTTCTGAGTTAATTTTACATTTCTGTAATGAATGCATTTGATTTCCTGCATGCATGATTTTTCTACAAATAGTTTTAAAATTTGAAATTTAAAAACATTTGGGTGGTGTAAGAACCATGTTACTAACCCACCTGTGAAGCAAGACATTTGAACCAGTACAAGTTTAAAGATGTTCCAAAATTTGTTGAGTAGAGAAGGGATTATTACTACAAAGGGTTTCTTTAATCCTTGTTGCAACATTAGGTCCATATCTGGAGAAGAATCCATCTTCCAAAGTGGGAAGCAGATCCATAAGTATCCTCATCATGAAGATTCTGATCTATGCATTTCTCATTTCTTATTTGCTGAGGGAGCTCAAGAAGCAGGGAAAGCAACTGAAGAAGAAAAACAACTAGAACCTGAAATTACATAATTTCTTGTTTGCCTGGTACCAGAGGAAGAATATCGACTTGGCTTAGAAATTAAGGATACTACAGAAGAAAGCCAAGCTATTTAAGAATCTATTAAGTCATGGACTGAATCAGTTTTTCAGTTCCATCCTTTTCCTCTTCAACAATTTTTGAAAACTAGATCATATGAGAAGATGGTTCCTCATGTCATGGTATTTGTTCATATACATTATGTAAATAAGAATATTTTAAAAATCCTGATTCGTAGGTGGTTACACTAGAAGTACTCATACACTTAAAAGAATACTTCTACTTCCAGTAGTATAGGGTAGTGTAGGGAATAAAAAATAAAATAAAAATAAATCTCCACTGTGAAAACCAGTTTTCTGGCATAGTCTAGCAAGGGTCTAGCTAGAAAACCAGGTGACTAGCTGGCTAGGCTGCATAATAAAGTTGTTGGTGATACTTCATTTCTGCAAAAATTATCTTTTGTTCTATGCTCAATTGGATGATGGGATATTTATTAAGGCTCTCCTTTCAACAAGTTTCAACCCATCAACTCCAAAACATTTTTTTGGTCTGAAGCTTGGGAAATTTTTAGGTACCCTGGAGCCTGCATTCCTTAATGGTAGGAATCCTTGTCATTTTCTATGGAAATTCATTAATTTTTCTTGGAAATAGAATTCTACAGTTCATTCGACTCCAAAAAATCTATTCGTAAATGTTAGGGTGTACCAAGTGCCTTGATTTCCATTAACATTAAGGGTAGAATATCTCACATTGGTTAACAACTCCCCTTATTGGTTGGTAATCCAATGATTTTTATCTATGTTCAACATCAACAAATCTATTCACATAGGTAGAATTGCACAAGGGAAGGACATGGATGAAGACCTTGCAATTCTTTACTCTATGATTATGAATAGTTTTTAGTGGTTGCAGCCTTCATTTTGGATACAGACAAGTCTATTATTTTTCTACAAAAATCCAGTAACATTCAGTATAGTGGACAACCTATTATAATAAATATTCTCAATTTTATAGAAGGACAATCTTTGGAATCAATTCAAGAGCACCTTGTCACGGGAACTTCATTCTACCACAAAAACTCCATTCTATCACAAAAATGGCAACACGCAGTAGAAAATCCTGACATACAAAGTACTTTTGAAGAACTTGGTCCTTTAAGGTAATATCAATATAAGGTAACAATATTTTCTTTGAAATATGTTTTTGTATTAAATTTAAGCAAATTTTATCATGAATTATACCTACATACTTGCTAAGCTCGTGCCCTCATATGATTTAGCCCATACTCTTGTTTATCGTCTTCATCATGAATTTTCAATTTTACCTTACCTCTATCTATCATCATTCGATAACCATCCTTATAACTTATAAATCAATATTCATCTCTATGACACGCAGTGCCTAGAGATGAAGATCTTATCACTTTGAAAATATATGATTATGTTCTCCTATCCATGCAATCTTCAATTTATTCCTTCATACTTTCCTACACAACATTTCATCATTGCACTGATAGTTCAAATTTTCATAAACTTTTCTATGCACCATACACTTGAATGATTGTTAAGTGCAAGGCTTATGAATTACCGTTATACCCATAGCATCAGAAACCTCGAGAACTCTATTGAACAATTGTTTTATGCCTGTTCAATAATCCTTACCATTTTCCCAGTTTTTGTTTTCCGTCCAAGTTATAACCTCAGACAAAATTATGGGGTGGAAGGGAGCTACACACCATGAGTAAAGTTTTGTTTCTATATTAGAAGGTTTTCCTGAATTCAACGCATGAAAAGAAATATTTCAAGGTGTCTGGTATCAATTTTTCTAGAAATTTCAGGGGCATGATGATGAAATTACAATGAAATTCGCCCAAGGATTTGATGGGAAATTTGTGCATATTGGTGATTTTATCATGGCTGTTTTGGAAAAAATAGTCACCCATGCCACTGGTCTGCCTCATCGAGGGGAGCGTTGGTTTAAGAATAAACCCATATAATGCACAGTATGTACCAAGTTTTTAAAAGAAGAACATCAGTCTGCAAATTGGAAGAAGGGTTTTCCACGAGACTGGATGCAAAATGAATGGCATAATGTGCTTTATGTGTTGCAAAAGTATTTGACCTCCGAAGGAAGGTATGTCACCACCCTAAATTACCATATCTGCCTACTTGTGAATTTTGAAGCAGAACTGGAAATGAATTTCCCTTATTTCCTATGCAAGAGTTTAGCTAAGATATCGAGAAAGGCTCAAAAACATTCTGGGAACCCTTATAATAGTCTTTATCATCACGGGTTGGTCAAAGTTCTCATTGAGGATGAGCTGCATCTCCGAAAGGATAATTGGGCAAATTTTGTGGAAAGAATTCGAGGTCTTCCTTCATCCGCAAACCCTCATTTTCCACCCAATCATGTTTCTCCTCATCCTCAAGGTCGTGAATTAGCAGTCGTCCTTGACCCAGAGCTAGAACCACCCCTCATTGAACGTTTTTCCTCTGTATTACGAAAATCCAAAAAGAAACGACCTCAGCTGAAAATACTTAATGTCGTAGAATCCCCAATGCAGTGTTGAACCACTAGAAGTATGACAAAATAGTTCATTAATCCCTCTAATCTATCCCTCAATACACAACCATCTATTTTTGTTGATCTAGATGAATCCCCTAACTCAGAGCCAGGTCTTCCTGAGAAGAATACACCAAGCCCACTTCCTCCATTGCCGCCTTAGGAATTTGATTTTGTACATGTTGAACCTTCCAATTTCATTCTTCCTGACTTTGGTACTGAACCCATGCATGAATATCTTCCCATTCCAAAATATGGCCATGTAGAATATGATCTTGGACTATTTAAGCCTCAATAGTTTGATTATGGGTCTCCTAATGATCATTCACCTCCACAAGAACCTTATGATGAATATATACCTGAAGTCTAGGCCACTTCAGCCATTCCTTATATAATTTCTCAGCTGCAGAAGAAAAATAAGAAGATTAAGAAGTTTAGAGTAGTACTTAGGTTATATGAACAGGCCCAATAAAAAAAAGATCTATTGCTTGCAGAAATTGAGAAATATAATGAGCAATGGAGAGATTATAGTCTTAAGCTCCTATAGAAGAATGAGAAATTGAAGGGAAAGCATGAAAAAGAAATTGTAGGTATAAAACACCTTCAGAAATTAGTAAGGAAATGGAGAGTTGAGTCCTGTAAGCACTTGTCCCATATCAGTATGTTGAAAAATAAATTGAAGGCTCGATCAAATCCAATTTGTAGAAACTTGAACATTGTGGTCAATGCAACATAATCCTTGTCAGCGATATTAAAAATCATTTTTGAAATTTGAAGACTCTATTAGGTTTGTTTGCATGGGACATGGAAACAAACAGACGTGGGAGAGAGAGTTTCCAGGAAATAGGATAGTGAAGCGTTGGATATCTTTGATTTTGTCAGCAAGGTTAAAAATCAGTTTTGGAAATTTTTGAAATGTTGGGAAAGACATGTTTGCATGAGGACATGCAAATACTCAGGAGTGGGAGTATGTTGGCTCACCAAATTGACATTGTTTTGTACCTCTTTACATCCTCTATA
Source organism: Pseudotsuga menziesii (assembly GCA_001517045.1). Taxonomy (NCBI): domain Eukaryota; kingdom Viridiplantae; phylum Streptophyta; class Pinopsida; order Pinales; family Pinaceae; genus Pseudotsuga; species Pseudotsuga menziesii. The sequence goes on from LPNX010348553.1 coordinate 174,964, forward strand.
TACACCTTTTATCTCTTCATTTGATCCTTTTATCCCACAAATCCTTCTACATTTTCACATATTCACCCAAATATTCAGCACATTATTAAGGTATGATAATTCATTAATTTCCTTTGATTTAATGTTTAAATGTCATTTCTTGAAGGATTTGTGACTATCTAAATTTCTGCAGCATACTTTGATTTCTGCAGCACACGTTAGCATTCAACCACAGTTAGTCATTATGAAGCTTCTCCATACTTGGCTAGCTTGCTCAAACAAGTATGAGTTTATCCATCTTCAATCTCATTGATGACTCATGTACGGTAAATGAAATATTCATCTCTAGGCACTATGTTCCATAGAGATGAATATTTTCTATTCGACAACAAACCAAATCATATGTCGTTAGCCATTAATTAAGGGATTAAACAGTTGTATCATTAAATAGTAGATCAAGTTTGTTACTGTAAAACCAGAATTGGTTATTTCAGCCTCCGAGCTAGATAAGAGAGCCATAGATAAAAAAAAATGTAATAGAGAGAGAGTAGCATGTATGTAGAGAGGGACGATGATGTATATGTATGAAGAATACAATGAATAATTAATAGAAGGATTGAGTTGCTAATTTCTGTTTTTTTTCTTCTGAATGTGACAAAGTTATGATGTTTTATAATACACAGATAAATTTGTTGATCATAATCTTATCGAGTTCATATTGTTAATGTTTTTCTTTTATATCTCTGTAGCTTAAATCTCTTAGTCTACAAATTTCATAAGGACTTCTGGTCTCATTGGAAAGGATCCACCAACATAGACCATAAGCCCTTCCTCTATAACTTTAATTTTTTATAGTTTGATTAACTAATTGTTTTTGTTTTCATTAGAAATATGAATGGTGTTTAATCAAATAACTTTAGGAATCAGATTTTATTTACTATAATGGGATAATATTCACAACATTTGTTAGTTTAGAACCGAGCTCGGGTAATAAGATAGGTTTATTTGAAAGTATTGTTTTAAATACTTAGTATTGTAAGTATGATTTGTTGTGCTGTATATTTGAATTTAAAGTTTGGAAGTCACACATTGATTCTGTAAAACTTGGTTCCCAATAAAATAAACTTAATTATATTTTCTTTTAAATTGTAAGATATATAGATGGAATTCATTTTCATTATGGTTTAAAGCTTTAAGATTTTTCAGTTCCGTCTTTAAAGATTAATTGTATTTATTTTGCAAATTTTATTTATTCTATTTTTGTTTTAAAATACAAGTTAGTTTGAAATAGTTTCGATCATAGAAACAACTCATTTTTAAGATGAATCAGTAAGATTTATAATAGTATTAAAAATTCTTTAAAATCTATTAAGGTAATAAGAGCTTTTAAAGTGTTAAACAATACATCAATTTCATGAGTTTGCTTTCTGCAACTTACTTTTTTTTCTTTGTCATTTAGTCCTAGTTCACTTTTTGTAACCTATTCTATTTTTTGTGTCGATAAATAGTTTTCTGTTTATTTAAATTTTTGAATTATGTTAGATAGTTCTTAGTTTATGCTTCAGTATTATAATTATTTTTGAAGTTATTTTAAAGAGTATTTTCATTCCTGTAATTAGGATAGGACATGAATTTGAATGTTTTGTAGATGTGAGATTATTCTAATTAGAACTTTACCGTTGAATAAGTTTGAGGGTTGATAGATTAGACATTTTATTATTAAGCATTTTGAATAATACCTAGATTAGAGTAAGCCGTCTTAGAGTAGATTAAATTAGGATAGGCCTTAATCCAGCATATAAAGTGTTTGCCTCTCACAAGCTACCTTCCTAACTTGGAAAATTAAGTGTTGTATTAGATAGTGCATATTTATCCCCAATAGATGTCATCTTTAGACACAATGAAACCAAGCAGTTGGCCAATCTCAACATAGAAAACTCATTTATGTGGATTTAATCGAATGTGAAAACGGCGACATCTAAAAAAATGGCTCTTAGATGATCAACATGGTGATCCTGCTACTTCGAATGAGAAGGTAGGTCCTTAAGATAAGGTTTCACAATGTGTTTGATGTCATGGAATGCATATGACATGGCGGGTTGAAATGTAGAGCCAGCATTTTTCAAGCCAAAAGGGAGTTTTAGATAGGAAAAGGATCCCCATGGGAAAATGAAAGCCATCTTATGTTGGTCTGATGGGAGTATCTCAATATGATTATAGCCAGAGAAGCCATCCAAAAATGAAAAGATGACACTCCCAACACAATTGTCAATAATTTGATCGATCTACAAGGTAGGTAAGTTGTCCTTAGTAAAAGGTTGATTTAAATCTTGAAAATCAATGAAAAACCTAATAGTACCCTGCTTTTTATTCACAAAAAGTATGTTGGACACCCATTCAGTCAAGGGAACAGGGTAAATAAAACCATCCCTGAGAATTTTCTTAACTTCTTCCTTGATGGTTGTTGCTTTCCTCGGATGTAATTGACGTAACTTCTGTCGGACTGGCTTGGCACCAGGGTATATTTTAATCTTGTGTACTACAATAGATGGGTCTATCCCTAGAAACTCCTCATAGGTCCAAGAAAAAACATCTCTAAATTCCTTGAATAAGGTCGTATAGGACTGTATCTCTAAAGGTGAAGAGTTCTGGGCTATCTAGATGTTCTCTGAAATAACAGGTTTCACTGATACATCCACTGCAATGGTTTTGGTTGTATTACATAAATTACCATCAAATTCAACTTCATGAGTGAGGATCAAAGACGGAGGATTAGTGACTATATCAAAAGAAACTGTTGATGCAAATTGTTCTTATACCAAATGGAAAGGGGGAAGGAAAGTAGATCGATGGTGATGGTATTTCCAAGGCATCTCATCTAGGGACATAAATTCCATATTGGATTCGTCAGAGGGAATTTTATTTGAAATATAACCTAGATATGGGGGGGTTTATAGCCAATATGGTAGGTGATAAGGATATGAAGCCACCAACAAACGATCATTGATGGAGGGGTCATTGGTGGTTTGGATAGCATGGTATGTTTCCTTAAAAGGACTTATTGATACTGATTCAATAATGGACTTTTCTTTATCTATAACAGAAGTATAAATCATGTTCACGGATGCGTACTGTGAAACGAGAGGAGGATTGGATAATGAAAATACTCCCATGATCGAAGAATATTTAATAAGGCCTACTCCAATATTATGATATTGCGGGGTCGCTAGAAGCGGAACATTTTTCGCAGTATTCAAGATAGCATTTGGTGAAAAGAAATCTAACTGATCTATTGTAACAATCTTCCATTGGAATGGCAACTGAACTATCTAAAAAAATGGATGAAGCAACAACTTGCATAGTATAAAACCAATTACGACCTAGGATAAGATTGTAATACAAAGGAGTGTCAATAAATTTAACATGAATGGAAACTGATTACCCCATAGTTCTACCTGAGATAGGACATTACTCCATAAGGTTGAAATCCATGACCATCAAAAGACTTGAGTATAGTGGGTGAATGATTAATTTCAAGAGAACCAATGGTTCTCCAACAAGACAAAGACATGACCGAGGTAGAGGCTCCCTTGTCAAATACGATACAATAGATGGTATTTCCAATGACTTTTGTGGACAACTAGAAAGCCAACTGATGTAAGAGCCTAGTTTTGAAATCATCCAACTTGAAAGTGATAATGTTTCTATTTTCCGGATCTAAATCTCTAAGGGAAGTTAACAAATTCCTTCATTCTGTAGAACAAGTTTGGAGTACTTAAAGAGTCGAAATAGAGCATGGTGCTTGGGCCAGATCTTCTACTATATTATAGTATTGGTCAACACGTGTGTTAGGATTAAGAATAGACTGTCAAAGTGTACTCTTAGGTGGGTGAAAAATATTATAAGGAATAGGTTTTTCAATCTGAATATCGGTACTTGGAGGAGGGGTGGAAACTGAAGGTTTATCAGATGCAACATCATTAGTTTTCTTTTCTGGAGGAGGGTCATAACTTTGGGATCTTCTGTTAAGGTGAATCGTTTCACTTGACATCATTTTGAATTCATTAATGGAAGATGAATAAGGCCCATGCAAGCAGTGATGATCAATCAATTGATGTTGGGTGGGGAAAGTGTCTCTAAGAACTGTCGAGGTGGGTGAGTTTTTCAAAAACTTGCTAACTTCCTCTCGACGAAGACAGTCTTTAGTAAAGTGATGACCTCCACAAATCAGACATGGAAACTTTGCCTTTCTCTTGTTTTTAGAATAAGTATCATGGTTTTGTGTTTTACCTTCCTGTTGGTTATTATATTTTTTAGATTTAGTTTTACCTTTCTTCTTTCCTCCTGAATATTCAGTGGATTGAACCACATTTACTTCAGTGGAAACAAGAGGAGAGGATGTTATTTTAGGTGGTGTAACAGTTTGACTAGCTGGTGGGGCATGTTGATTTTTATTTTTTAAGGACTTTTCCATTGATTGTGTCTAAATTGAACCAAGAATTCCATCAGAGAGTGGTCCTATTCTAGGTCTTGAGGGATTCAATGTAGGGCGAGAAGCATGAGGAATTATGTCATACAAAGTGCCCAAGTGGGAATAAACCAAGTCTAGGTACTGAGCACGGCTAATGCAATTCTCCTCCATAACAACACCACCCATGAAGACATCCTTAGCAATGGGGGGAACAAAATATTTCGTAAGCCAATCGTCCAGTAACTGATCAGGAATGGGATCCTTAATCAACCTACATCTTCATCTCCACTCATGCATATGATTAGAGATGTGGGTGGAAGTAGTTTATCAAAGAGAGGTTAACAAGTCTGTACCTGTCTCATATTGAATTGGTAACTAAAAATGAGTTTAAAATGCCTTTGCTAAGGTATTAAAGTCCCAAAAGGAATGTTGGGGTAGCTCGATATACCGTTTCGCAGCTACTCCGGTGAGGGTTTTCTAAAATAATCATAGACAGATTGAACCATCCATTAGATAATTTGATGACCACCATAGATGAAAAGTCATCACATGGTTTTTCGGATCCTCACCAGGTTTACTGTCAAATTTAGGTATGTCTGAGGGTAACTTGACCGGGATGGTCGACCATGAGGGATCATGATGTAGAGGATCATTGATCAATCTAGACAAATCTAGAAAATATAACATAGCTAGAAATAAAAACTGATGAATAAGTTCAGGATATTGGTAATACTCGTATGGAATTTGTAGACTAGTGGGACCATAATAAAATAGATAAATGGGCACGGATGATGTCCCCATGGCTGGTTTGTTAGGTGGTTGATTTCCAAAAGATCCACTAGAAGGTCCACTGGGTGGGGGGCCAGCTGAGGGAAGTGGTCCTTGAGGGGGTGTCATCTGGAATATTTCACCTCCTATAGACAGCAAGGTGTTTCACTTGTCTGAATGGTTCAGATCCAGAACAAATAGAGGACAGAGGTTGAAGACTCTCCCTAGACGATGTAGATATCTTGAATACAAGGATTTGATAGTTCACTTGTGTACCTACAAAAAAGCTCAACATGAAATGAATCAAAGCAACCAGAATATGATCTACTAATCTATGCTAGTGACTAAGGAATCTAGCAACATATATATGCAAAATCACAACAACAACATNTAATTTTACAACCAAGCCTTAGTGTTGACATGCATCTCCATGAAACTAGCTCTCCATCCCCAAAAGCTCCGACTCTAGCTCTCTATGCTCTCTCCAAATGATCTTGGGCCAAGAATCAATCCAACAGTGTAAAAATACCTTCAATGTTCTCTCCTCAAACATGGCTATGAGCTCATATTTATAGGGATTTAATGGATAGAGATGGTTGATAAATTAGTGGGTGGGGTGGCTTCTAAGATTTTAGGATGAGGGATCTCGAGCTCAACCAACCCACAATAGTATGGATAAGGGATATCTCGAGGCTTATCATCTAGAAGCCTCGAGAAGCTTCTCTTTTTCCATTTTTAGCTAGGGTACCACGCTTCTCCTTCTATGATAGACCAGTTCTGGTAATAACTACCTATGGATTAAGGGAAATGGGAAGTGGCACCACTTGTGGACAACCGATGAAAGGCAATGCGAGCAAGGGTACCACTCCTGGATAAAGGGGAATGCGTGGTGCTGGGAATTTTCATGTAAGATTGATGAAAAACCATTTAGTTTCCACTCCAGAAGCTGGGATTCAGGGCAAGTAGGTATGTCAAATGTCTTATCACATGAAGATGACAATATTTTGGTATAACAGGATGTCCCCCGAAGCATGAGTCTTAGAGTGATACAATAAACAAGAGCTTTGAGAACAAGTCGTCACCAGGAAATGAAAATGTTGGCTCGATTGGAGTATGTAGTCAAGTAGGAATCTGTAGTACATCAGTATGTTGACTCATAGACACAAGTAACCAAAATCATAGCTGTAGACCAATACAAGGCAGATCCATGAGTGGAATAAACAAGCATGGATACTAGAATACAACGTAGATCCATGTGATAGAGGACTCAAATTTGGACATAGCTACTAGACATACAATGTAGATCTATTTCATACAGACGCAAATTTGACCATAGCCACGACCATACAAATGTGGATCCATGCTAGATATACAAAACTCCATCACAGCCTGGGGAAAAAGCCATGAGCGCTTTTAAACAAATGCCCAAGGTCTTTGTCTCATCTTCCACAAAGTACGATTCTATCCATGTGATTACAATGATCTAAAGTCAAAAATGGTAGAAACCACTTGATTACCATCCAATGATGTGAACCGTTAACAAGTATGAGGGAGATCACCATTAATGTCAATGATTCCCAAGGTATCCTAGTACAATCTACTAAGTGTGAATAGATGTCCTGATGTCCAACACCTAGTCGATTCTATCGATCAAAGGTCAATGATGTGAACCTATGTCTGTTAGTTTTTCAACATTTAAGATAGCATTATGTTAGGATCTTTTCACTGAGAGAATAACAAGCACAGCAATAACATAAGCACATCACATGAGACAAGAGACACAAAGAGTTTTGATAGGGGAAACCATAAATGGAGAAAACCCCTCAACTTCCTCTAAGATAGTATCACCACAAGATGTGAAACCCAAAATAGTAAGATGACTTCCCAACACAACAGCAACGTTCTGTCTTCTGTCAAGCAAAAGTATTTCCTTCTCCAAAGGTGCGCCACACTTGAGAGAGAAAGTGATGTATTTCACAACTGATAAATAGAGAGACTCTCACTCTCTATTTATATTCTTCCGTTGACTTGAAGTGCACTCAACCATGTAGGCTTAACTTACAATTACTTACTCGAGCCTACACCTTAATTAGTGTATAATAACCCAAGTGCCCCGAAACTGTGGGGACTTACCTAATGACTTGACAAGACTTGTTTACATTAATAATCCTCCCGATCGGAACATTGGGGTAAGACAATATGACTCAAATAGATAATAGAAACATCCCAGAATAAACATCGGGTTACAATATATAAAATACATATAAGAATAAATTCCGAAGTTAATATACATCAACACTCCCTCTTAACTAGGAAGGTATTCTTTCGACACAATTTTCAGCACTGGTCTTCTTCTCTGAATCAACTGGATCATCTTCATCTTCAAGTCATCTGGATCTGGATCATCTCTCGATCTGGATCATCATAGAGCATCATCATTGGATCTGGATCATCACTTAATCTGGATCATCATCACTGGACTGGATCTGGATCATCACTCGATCTGGATCACCACTGCTGGATCTGGATCATCACTCGATCTGGATCTCTCGGAGTCATCATAACTGGATCTGGATCATAGCTCGATCTGGATCTCCACTGGTCATCATCATGTGTGTACTATCTCGTCATAGGAAGTTCTACAGAGCCAACCCTTTTTCATGCTAGTTGTAGGCCTACTCTCATGTAGGTCTTTGCCCAGCACTTACATCTGACCTGCTCGTCAGAAAGGCATGCCCAACACTCACATCTGATCATGTAGTAAACTACAATCACATCAGAAATTCCCAACACTCACATTCACCAGCATGATAGGACATCACATCACTAACATCTGTGAAATGGCTCTACACTTATATCTGACCTACTCGTCAGAAGGGCACAATCCCATCCAGGATGGAACCACCTCCACCACAATGATGAAAGAACTCTATTCTCTTCACCCAGGCTGGAGCCACATCCGCCACAATGATGGAAGACTCCCATCCAAACAAGAACACATCCTATCACAGTGATGAGAGATTTCAGCACTTACATCTGACCTACTCATCAGAAAGGCACATCCATCCAGACAAGAACACATCCTATCACAGTGATGGAAGACTCCCATCCAGACAAGAACACATCCTATCATAGTGATGAGAGATTTCAGCACTTACATCTAACCTACTCGTCAGAAGGGCATGCACTCACATCTGACCTGGTAGGAACTGAATCCTACACCCTCGTCAGAATGGCCCCCAGTCCTAGACTGAGCTACCTGGTAACGGACCAGGTGCCTCCACTCTCCTGGAGAGTGGCAGTAGCCTTTACATCTATCCTACTTGATAGAATGGCCAGCCCTCACATCTGACATGGAAGGAACTAAATCCTTTAGCCATGAACAGAATGGCTCTTCCCTTACATCTTACCTACTCATCAGAATGTCGGTAACCCTTACATATGTCCTACTCGACATAATGGCCAGCACTCACATTTGCCATGGGAGGAACTTAATCCTTTAGCCATGAACAGAATGGCTCAGCCCTTATATCTGACCTGCTCGTTAGAATGGCTCTCTCAGTCCCGGACTGAGTGTTCCTGGTAACTGACTAGGTGCCTCCATTCCCAGAATGGCAGTCATCACTCATATCTGACATGGAAGGAACCAAATCCTCTCACCATGACAAAATGGCTTAGCCCTTACATCTAACCTGCTCATCAGAATGGATTTGGATCTCTAGCACTCATATCTGACATGGAAGGAACTGAATCCTCTCACCATGACAGAATGGCTCAGCCCTTACATCTGACCTGCTCATCAGAATGGATTTGGGACTCATCACTGTCTCTAGGAGGAAGCCTCAATCTGGAGAACACCAAGTCTCTCTCTGAAGTACTCAAACTTCAGCCTAGCCAATGGCTTCGTCAATACATCAGCTATCTGTTCCTCCATCGCAACATAGCTTCACTGCTCCTCTCTACACCATATCCATGATATAGTGATATTTGATCTCAATATGCTTCGACCTGTCATGGAACACTGGATTCTCTGACAACTTCACGCAACTCTGGTTGTCACAATGTATACAAGTAGCATCCAACTGGAGATCAAATATATCAGACAATAGCTTCTGCAGCCATACTGCCTCACAACTAGCTGAACAAGCTGCGACATACTCTGCTTCATCTATACTCAGTGCCACACAGGATTGCTTCCTACTAAACCAAGAGATCACACCCGATCCCATACCGAAGCAACATCCTGAAGTACTCTTCCTGTCGATGGCACTTCCTGCCCAATCAGAATCAACATAACCCTCCAGGTTAATCTTTTGATTCACATCGTACTTGAGCCCATAATCAATTGTACCCCTACATGCTTTGCAACCATCAGGTGAACATGTCTCAATGTGTTCACAACAAAGCAAATATCTGGTCTCAGGTACATCAAGGACCCAATCATTTGATGATACATCATAGCATCAACCGTCTCTAATGAAGCATCACTCAATAGCTTCATGTTCGATGCCATAGGTGTGGTCATGTAGTCCATCATCCTGAAACTCTTCAGGATCTCTACTGCATACTTCCCTTGTCCAAGTAAGATCCCATCTGTACTTTGCCACACCTCCATACCTAGAAATTAATGCATCAACACATAACAGGATCATCACTGGTCTTCTATATTCAACCTTGAAGCAAAGGTTGGAATCCACTTTACTCTCAGTAAAGCCTAGATTCATCAGTAATATGCCCATCCTATCGTACCATGTCGAACCTCAATATATTCTGTAGTTACTCCCTCTGAAGTGGAGCATCATACTCCCTTTGTCTTCTGTGCTCTATGCACTGAAAACATTCTGTATCGGAGTGACAAGTAGCTTCCTATGCTACTAATATTCTATGTGACTATCTAGTGTATGGACTTGCATCTTCAACCTTGTAGCAAAGGTTAATATCTTCATCAATCTCATCATGTATGTGTCTCAACTCTTACTGCCTACAAATGTCTCTTCGTAGTCTAGGCCTTCCTTTCGTGAGAAGCCTCGTGCTACGAATCTTGTTTTGTATCTCATGATGTTTCCATCTATTGCATGATGGAGCTACAAACTTCTCTTCATGTATTGATACTGCATTCTAGACATCATTCTTCTTGAACTAGTCTTCCATTTCTTCTTGGTTACTTCTTCATGGCTGGAAGGTTCTGTATCAATGGTGTCGCTGTATTCGTCATATTATTCTTCATTTTGAAATTTCATCACTTGCTCTTCGGAACAAGTCTTCATTCTTCTTTTCTTGTAGGCGATTATGTATGTGGTCTTTCCTACAAGTCAAATGCATTTGTATGGTTAGAACATTTCATAAGGAATATTCATAATGGCAAATACTTATGCCTAAATATATGATTATGCAACTACTTTAACCAATACAATATTCATCCATATCTCACTGAAACTTTCTAGATGCCTTCCATCTCTACCAGGACAACATTGAGATTGTGCACTAATCCAATATGTTAGCAAAGAGGTTTCATTCTAGATAATTAGCAATGGAGAATTTGTATAGCACAATCAGCTACTTACCAATCACATGCATATTAGTAGTATACTGTCATTAATGCAAACATCCTATCATGCATAATACAATAACTAAATATAAACAAATGCATAACAAAACAATATCATGACAATTGAATACTTATCTTTATTTGTTTCGTGGGTAGACTCCTTCTTGAGCCTTCAGCTTCATCATCTTCTTCATTCATGATAGCATCGTTTCTTATCCAAATGCTAGGGTAAATAAGAAGTTCTTCAAGAGTTGAGATCTTCATATTCCTCATCGATTGAGGGATCTTCTTTGGAAGGTGAGCGCTTGATCTTCAATTGCTCCCATCTTCTCTTCTCTTCTTATGATTCAAGCTTCTTCTTCTTCTTGGAGTTTGCTGAAAGTAACCACTTCCTTCTGGCAAACATTCCTCGAATGAATGAATCCAAGGTGGCCATCACCACTTTTGTATTCTTCACTTCTTCTTTTACCGCTTCAAGTTGTTCTTTGATTTGAGCGACTCTTATGGTTGCATGGTCTCTACATTCTGGATCTTCACATTCTTCAACTAGTTTCTTAAGGTCATGTTCTGATTTCTATTCTTTCCTTCAAATAGCTTGGTCAAGGAATCAAAACATTTTTGGTGTCTTTAGGGAGACACTTGTAGTACAATTTGATCCATGATTGAATCAACCATGATCTTCTTGGCCTTGACCAAGTTCTTCTTGTGTAAGGCTTCTAGCCTCATCTCCCTCTGGAACTTGAATCTCTATACTCATGTAGGTGTCCAATCTATTTTCTTCAGAGAGATCAAATACTTCTATGCTTGGAATTTGTCAACTTGACCAAGCATATCATCAAGCTGTTGTGATAGAACACTTTGAAATGAGAACCTCAAATGGAAATAGCAAAGGATTAGATCTTACCGATTTGAGGTGTCCGTCCTTGTCCCGGAGTTTGCTGATCTAGGGTTTGTCACAGAAACCCTAATTTTCAAAACTTGGAATATTTCAGATCTGATTGGATGAACAGATATATCTCTTCAAATGGAGCTGTCCAATGTATTCCTTTTTTGAAAACAGTGGAGGGAAGCTCCCGGAACAGGAAGCCCTAATTTTCTGATTTCTTCTGTAGAAATGCATGTTACTGTTTCTGTGATATCTCTGAACTTAATGCTCCTATAAGTCTGAAATTTCGTACTGTGGTAACCTCCCATGTCCCTAATCCAAAACCACAGGTTTGATCAGAATTGGTTTCACCATTTTGGATTTATGATCCTTTTCCCAAGGTGACCTGTTACAGGACTGTTCAGAACAGCGAAGTTGTACGGCCTGTCACGTGTCACTGGTTCATCTTCTGAGTTTTATCTTTGGAACAGAGAAATTACATTCCATGCCCTTTCTATAACATCTTCATGAATTCCATTTGGACCTCGGTAGCCCAAGATATTGTAGATCTCCCCAGGTGTCCTATTTATGGATGATTTCTGGAAGAGGATGGAGCCCTAACTTGGAGAGATCATATCTCCTAGAATATAGCGAATATGAGGCTGATTTTTGGACAAAGTGTTCATCAGGATTTTATCTTCGGCCCCTGCAATGTTCAGCTTCTGAAACTTCGCCAATCTCGGAATATAGCGACTGTACCAAAACTTAGCAGTTTTAGTATTTAGGGTTTCTCCTAGCTCAGGGTCAAACTAGGGTTTGACTTTCCCGGAGTTTCACCCAACCAAATTTATTGATCCAGGTCTCTAAACTTCGATTTTGATGAGAAGAAAAATCCTATTCTGGTCTCACTCAAAAATTCCTCTTCTGTAGAAAGCCCTAATTTCCACATCGAAACTGAAAATGCTTGAAATTGAATTCCGCATCGACAAAAAAATGCACCCTTCAATGGAGAGTCATATTAGCATACTTTTGCTGAAAATATGTGGAGGAAGATCCACAAAATAGGAAGCCCTAGTTCCTGTAGCTGCACAGTGTCTTTTTCTCAGGTTAGCTCTGATACCATGTTAGTTTTTCAACATTTAAGCTAGCATTATGTTAGGATCTTTTCACTGAGAGAATAACAAGCACAGCAATAACATAAGCACATCACATGAGACAAGAGACACAAAGAGTTTTGATAGGGAAAACCATAAATGGAGAAAACCCCTCAACTTCCTCTAAGATAGTATCACCACAAGATGTGTAACCCAAAATAGTAAGATGACTTCCCAACACAACAGCAGCGTTCTGTCTTCTGTCAAGCCAAAGTATTTCCTTCTCCAAAGGTGCGCCACACTTGAGAGAGCAAGCGATGTATTTCACAAGTGATAAATAGAGAGACTCTCACTCTCTATTTATATTTTTCCGTTGACTTGAATTGAACTCAACCATGTAGGCTTAACTTACAATTACTTACTCGAGCCTACACCTTAATTAGTGTATAATAACCCAAGTGCCCCGAAACTGTGGGGACTTACCTAATGACTTGACAAGACTTGTTTACATTAATAATCCTCCCGATAGGAACATAGGGGTAAGACAATATGACTCAAATACATAATAGAAACATCCTAGAATAAACATCGGGTTACAATATATAAAATACATATAAGAATATATTCCGAAGTTACATATACATCGACAATGTCGAGAGTGAGAGAATTTCTCATTAAGGCATATAGATCGCAAGGTACTAAATATTGTTTCTAAGACTATTTCTTAGATAATGGGCTAATGTCGATGGGAATAGTCTCATCGAAGGAGGGCCATGATGAGTCCCACATCGATGACACGAAACTCGGAACATAGTTCTGGAATGATGTGAATGTAGTAACCATATGACTGACTCAAAGATACTGACACAAAGACTGTGTAGACTGCAGAGGTAAAACTTCTTCAGATCCCTTTTGAACATCGGGAAACATGATGAAATGACTTGGTAGCATGACTAGACAGGACAGACACACAATGCGATAGTGGACAATGCATTCTTTTGAAAGACTCAAAGGATTTACATGACTCATGAAAGTGGATCATCATAGAGATTAACTGAATACCCAATTGACTAACATGATTGTGTAGACAAGTGCCATATTCAAAGGTAACAACAAACAACCGCCATTATTTACAAAATGATTCCCTTCTCATTTCCCCCATCATGATCGATGAGTTCCTCTTTTCGGTTTTACAAGTTCAAAGAGGGTAAAAAACACTCTATATAGCTTGTTAGAAGACAAGTCCAGTCTCATATGGTTTACAAACCTAAGAGAGGACGGGTTCATTCCCAAAAGCAGGTCTCTCAATGTTTAATTTAACGATTGCACCGAAAGAAAACTCGATATCGTTCATGTTTAGAGAGTCTGAACGAATATGGAAGAAGACTCCATGGGGGTCCTTTTTCGTATGATTTAGTCTCTAAGGCTTGAAAAAGTGTAAAATTATACCTTAAAGAACTCTTCCAATCATGATTGGCTAGAGTGTTCCTTTCTCATAAATAGTCCTATCCGAACCGAGAAAGAGATAACCTACTGTCGGACAGACGACTCTTCAAATACTTTAATGAGAGTGAAGAAGACAAGATCACTCGACAATATTTTTGTATTTAGGGAGCCTGAAAAGGGTTTAAATAGAACTCCATGAGGTTCCTTTATGAAACGTAATGTTTTACGAGCCTAGAAAGAATAAAAAACATACTCGATGAATTTTTCGTGTTTAAGGAGCCTAAAAAAGAGGTGAAAAGATAAATCCATGATGCTTCTTTACACAATATCGTAATTTACGAGGCTAGAAAGAAACTTGAACTGGACTTGGAACTTTGAAACTAGATCTTTACGAGTGTGACAAAGTGTCGTAATAAATGCTCGATGACCTTTTCCATTTTGTGAAAGTACAAAAAATCCATAAACAAACTTTCCAAAGCTTCTTACTAAAGTCAACCTGCAGACGACTCATAAGCAAGTGTTAAATGCATTCAAAATCAACATTAAGGGATTATGACAAATAGATTTTGACCAGAACATGATATAATATCGAAACTATATTAAGTCAGACCAAAAAAATGTCTATATAAAGCAAGTAAATAGTAAAAAATTAAACATTTCACTATTTACCTCCAGCAGAGAGCACTTGGAGCATTTTCTAGCTAGATCTTCCACAGCTGATACTGGGAGTTTCCACCATTCGTTTTCAGTCTCGTCAGTTGCAGGTAATAGCTAAGACCCTTATCTTTCATTTCATAGCTTCTATTTTGGGATTTCCTAGGGTTTTGGGCCTATTTGGCAAGCCCTAAAATCCAATATGCGGGCACCGCGGCTACCCCTTACGGGATACATGGTACCACCTGAGAACCATGCCAAGAATACAATGGACAGGCGCTGCCACTGCCTGTCTCCAATGGGGTACATGCGGTGCTAGCTGTGGAGAAGTTAAAAAAATGAGATGGGAAAAATTAATTCATTCTTTTGATTTGCAATGACTCAAGGATGATATTAAATCATACCATTATTGTTTTTGGCAGGTCTAGGATTCCAAAATATGGTGATATGGAAGGAAAGAACACATGATGATGAGGATGCTACTGCTGAAAGGAATGCGGTTTGTATTTCCGCACTCTGGGACTGTGGGCTCTTAAAGTTCTTCTGAAAGCCAAGCATGGTGTCCCACGAGAGATTACTGGAACACATACTGAGAATGTGGAATCCAGAACAGCAGTATTTCGAGGTGGGGACACACATACTTATAGTGGAGGTAGAGGTTATATACTTCCTGACTAGCCTATCAAGATGGGGTGCCCCCATATTACTGACAGGTTTTTGTGGCGGGGACATTACCACTAGAGAGCTCATAGATCGGCACTGTGTACCATGTACAGGTACATCGGGGAAGAAAATCCCCATTAGGGAAGTGACAAACAGGGCTCTACAGATTGTCCTGTTCACCATGCAGAGGGTGGTAGGGAGCCAGGGTGTGCATCAGGCTTCCAGGGCACATATGCTATATACCCTAGAGGTTCTAGAACCTATGATGTTCAACTGGGTGAAAGAATTGCTTCCAATATTCAAGGATCAGTTGACTAAATGTCGGTATGGAGAGATGAAGCAGTTTGACTTTGGTTCCATCTTAGCTTGCTTCTTCTTTGAGCGAGTCCCACAGATGAGGCCCCAGGTGAATTTCCAGGGTCTGAGAGCATGAGACCCCCATATGCTAAGGTGGGTCAAGGTCATGGCTCACACAGGAGCAGGTAGGGTCACAGTGAAGTTTGGTGATCCATTCTTCAGATGGCTGTGGGATCAGATTCTCCTGGTCGAGGACTATGCCTATGTAGGCACATATTTGACAAGTGATCCTGACCTACCACTCCCACCTGGAGGGAAGTGGGGTGACATTAGCAAGAAGCAAGAAACCCTAACAATGGAAAATGTCTTTATGTTTCTTATGTTTTATATTTTTTATGATAAGTGACGAGACTTGTTTATCTTCATGCAAATGTTGGAGTAGCGAGGCCTGGAGGAGCATCTTTATTAGATAGGTGAGTTGGAGCTTGCTTCGTGCCACAGGGTGATGATATCACCGGGGAGCTGGAGGAGAACCTAGAGAGGTTGACTCTGGACATCCTAGATGCTAATATAGATGAACTCCTGACTAGATATCAGAGATCTACGGTGGGAGTACCAGGCTGATTTAGTAGGCTACTACGTAGGGTGGCTCGAGCAGTGATGTGCTATCACAAGCACCATTAGTGGATGAGATTATGTGGTAGTACAGGGAAGGTCACACATAAGCTCAGCAAAAAACAAGTATTTCTTTGATGTAGCCTTGGAAAATTCAATATCAAACTCCTGAAGGATGATGATCCAATGGGAGAACTTGCCGCCGAGTACCTGACGAGTCAGAATGTAGTAAATCAGGTTCTAGTCTGCTAATGTGGCAGTAGTGCAAAGCAGAATGTAGTGACAAAATTTTTGCACAGCAATGACCATGGCCAAAGCTAGCTTCTCCACATGTGAATAACGGGTTTCAGAATAAATAAGATTCTTAATGGCATAATAAATCACATGCTCCTGACCATGGAGATTGTCTTGCACTAAAACCATGGTGATGGTAGTAGCGGAGGCAGCAATATACAAGAGAAAGTCTTTTGAATAATCTGAGGGGTGTATCACAGGTGAATGAGTTAGAGCATGCTTAAGATTATCAAAGGCGCGTTGGGATTGGTCATCGCAGAAGAATGGAGTGTTCTTCTTGAGGAGACGCATATAACCGTGCATTTTCTTAGCAAAATTGTACATGAAACAATGGAGAAAGTTTGCCTTTCCCTGCAAACTTTGGAGTTCAAGGATGTTGGTTGGAGCTGGTAGATTAATGATAGCAGCAATCTTCAAAGGATCGATCCGGATGCCATATTTGGATACCACAAAGCCAAGCAGATGTCTCATCTCAACACAAAAAACACATTTATGTGGATTGAGCCATATATTATAATGACGACATCTTAGGAATATGTCTCTAAGATGACTAGGATGGTCCTCCGATCGCTTTGAATGAGTAGGGAGCTCGTCAAGGTACAGTTCAACAATATGTTTAATGTCATGAAACGCATAGGACATCACACGTTGGAATGTGGCTCCAGCATTTTTCAAGCCAAAAGGTAACTTCTTATATGAAAAGGTTCCCCATGGGAAAATGAATGTCATCTTATGCTAATCGGAGGGAAATATCTCAATCTGGTTATAGCCGAAGAAGCCATCCATGAATGAAAAGATGACACTTCCAGCACAGTTGTCAATAATCTGATTGATATGCGGGGTAGGAAAGTTGTCCTTAGGACAAGTTTTATCTAAATCCCTAAACTCGATGCAGACTCTAATGGTTCCCTTCTTTTTATTGGTAGGGACAACGTTCGATACCCATTCCGTCAGAGGTATAGGATAAATAAAACCATCTTTCTGAAGTTTCTCAATCTCAACTTTAATAGCTATGGCCTTCCTAGGATGGACTTGCCTAAGTTTCTTCCTAACAAGTTTAGCCATGGGATAAGTTTTAATCTCGTGGAACACAATGGAAGGGTCAATCCCCAACATCTATTCATAGGACCAGGCAAAAATATCACAGAATTCCTTAAAAAGTTCCTTATATGCTTCAGATTCATCTGTGGAGCAGTTCTTCCCAACATGAACGTGCTCAATAACATCAGGCTTGCCTGATATGTCAGTTGCATTTTTCTGAGTAATGTTGCAAAGGTTTCCTTCAGAATTTGTGTCTTGCAACAATATAGGACTGTGCGGAACGTTGACAATATTAGTAGGAAAAAAGGATGCAAAATCATAACCGCCTGAACTAGTATTGGGGAGGAACATGGATCTATGATGGTGATCCTCCCAAATGGACTCATCCATGTTCATGATCTCTATAATGGACTCATCGGAAGGAAAAGTCTTGGAGAGATAATATAGAACTGAAAGAGAAGGTTCTAACCAGTATGGTAAATGGTAAGGATCTGAAGCCATTAAATGAAGGTCATCAGTGTGATCATCAGAATAAGTTTGAATGGTGTCATACATAGCTTCGTGCAGGCTCAATGAGGTGGACTCAACAACATTGTTTCCCTTGGGCTCAAAATCAAATGGGGCGATCATATGGACTGTTTTGGTATCCATGCTAGGAGGAGTAGAGGGAAAAATCCCCATAAGGGATGAATCCTCTAGCATACCTACCCCAATCGACTGGTAAGGAGGAGGGGACTGGCCTAACATGGGGATGTTATTAGTCGTGGAAGTAGTAACATCCAGCATATAGAAATAAAGCTAGTCAATGGTAACAATTCTCCCAAGATGTGGGAATTGGACTGTTCAAAATACTTTAGAAGCAACAATAGTCATTGTATAGAACCAATTCCTTCCTAAAAGGAGGTTATAATCCAAAGGGGAATCCACCACTTCTACTTGGATGGAAACGTTTTTTCCCCCTAGCTCGACCATGAGGGTTGATATGAGGCCATGGGGTTGGAAACCCTGTCCATGAAAGTCTTTAAGGGTCATAGGTGATGTAACAAGCTTGGGAGAGCCAAGAGATTTCCAACAAGTCAGAGATAACACCGAGGTCAAAGCTTCTTCATATAGTACCATTCGAAAGACTTTCTTTCCCACTACTTTCATAGTGATCTGAAAGCAAGCTTATGTGGTAATCTAGGTTTATAGTTCTCAACATTGAAGTGAATCAAGTTAGTGTTATTTGAGTCTATAGCTCCTAATGCTATCAACAAGTTCTTGTGCTGCGTGGGGCAAATTTGGAGTACTTCTAGGGTAGACATCGCACAAGGTGCCTGAGTGAGATCTTCAACCACATTATAGAAATGAGCAGCTCAGGCATTGGGATTAAAGACAGCCTCCCAAACAGTACTCTTTGGTGGGCACAAAATCATGTCGAGAGTAGGCTTCTTGATAGACAAGGGAACAGTAGATGAGGATTCCAGAGAACTAGTAGAGGGAGCTTTCCCTGAAGAAGATTGATATTATTTCTTATCTATGGATTTATCATAATTCTGGATTTGAGTTTGCAGATGGATGGTATCTGAGGACATCATACGAATTTCTTCCGATGAACTAGAGTTACCCTAGTAAGACATGTGGTATACCTGTTGTTGTTGAGAGGGAAAGGGATCTGTAAGTACTGTAGGTGCGGGATTAGACTTCAGAAACTGGGAGACTTTGTCCCGACGGGGACACTCCTTTAAAAAGTGGTCACCACCGCATAACAAACAAGGATATTTAGCCTTCATTTTCCCTTTTTTGTTGTCATTATTTGTTGATCGTGGGGTCTCCTGTTGGTTTCCAGGTTTTTTATTTTGATTTTTACCTTTCCTTTTATTACCCAAGGTTTGAGTACTTTGAATAAAATTGACCTCGGTAGAAATGTTAGGAGTTGAAGGAGTATCGATTTGGGTTCACTTGGCAGGTTTCATTGTGGATGGGGACTGGATTGAACCAACAATCCCATCAACAAGTACTTCTGTTCGTGGCTTGGCAGGGTCAGTGCTAGGGTGAGGAGCTTGAGGAATCAGGTCATAAAGAGTCCTGGACTGGGAATAGACCAAGTCTAGGTACTAATCCTGACTAATAGCCTGCTTTTCGGTAATGACACCGCCCATGGCCACATCTCAGGAAATAGGAGGAAACAAGGACTTAGTGAACCAATCAACTAACAATTGATTCTGAACATGGGCCTTAATAAGCCATCACCGCCTTCTCCACTCATGAATATGATTAGAAATGTGGGTGGAGGTGTTCTATCATAGAGAAGTTAAAATATCAGTGCTCGTTTCATAACGAATAGGGAGATTTTAGTGCGTAATAAATACAGTTGCCAACGAGCGAAATCCACAAACGAATGTTGTGGGAGTTCAATGTACCACTTCGCGGCTGTACTGGTCAAAGTTCATTAAAAGAGTCGTAATCGAACGAAATCATCCATGAGGGAGTTCGAGGAACACCACAAATGAAAATTCATAACATGGTTCCGTAGATCTTCACCTTTCTTCCCATCGAATTTTAGAATATCCAATGGTAACTTTACTGGAATGGGAGGCCATGAGGGATTGTGTCGAATGGGATTATTAATCAACTTGGAAAAATTAGGCAAGTCCAAAGTTGCTAGGAAAGGTAACTATTTATTTGGTTGCACATACTAGTAATATTGATATGGCATATAATTACTAGTAGGGCCATAGGTAGACTGATAAACAGGTTGCTGTGAGGAAGAACCACCGGAGGATCCACCCATGGGGGGTTGATTTCAGGAATTAGGACCGCTAGGACAACCAGGGCCTCTAGGAGGAGGACGGCCAGACCCACCGGGACCACCAAAACCACCAAGACCACCAGTACGACTAGGAGGTGGAAAACTAGACCCTCTAGAGCCTCTAGGAGGTGGTAAACCGCTAGATCCATCGGAACCATTAGGTGGAGGGCCACCAGACCCTTCAGATCCATAAGGAGGAAAGCCACTAGGTCCCCTAGGACCACTAGGATCTCCAAGACCATGAGGAGGAAACTTTCTAGATCCTCCAAGACCATTAGGTCCCCTAGGGGGATGACCTCCATAAGGTGGTCCTCCCTCACCTCCTGCAGTATGTATAGGTATCCCTCCCATGGCTGGTATGTAGGCCAGTCGGGTTTCCCCCATGGCGTAAAATTGTTACTAGGGTATGGAAACCAACATAAGGCATTCATGTAGGATTAGATGGATGATTACCTATAGGTATTTGATAACAATAACCACTAGAATACTGAATGGTAATAGGTTGTGCCCCTAAGGGATGACCTAAAATAAATAGGGGAGTTACCACATTAGTGTGGGTGGGAGGGACAAAATCTATATATGTTTCTATGTTAGAGGTCTGCCCTTAACTAGGTACAAATTTGATATCAAATAATGTAGGTCATGTCGGGGGTTGTCCCTTGGCATTCAAAGGTACTGACAAAACAAGAATTGAAGGTTGGGACCTAGATGCAAAAGACCTAGGAGGATTTGGAAGAGACATAACATAAGAGGTGATAGGGGTGGAAATTTCACCTGGGCTGTGGGTTGTTAATGGACAATCTATAATCGGTTCAATGGGTCTCATAGAATCAGCTAGTGAACGATATCCCACAGGAAGGGATGTGGAACATACTGGTGTAGAGCCTAATAGATTATCAATCCAATTTTTTGCTTCCTATGCATGGAGAATAGTAGCACGGTATTGCCTACATTATTCTTCACTTTGAGGAGAACTTACATGGGTGCTGAATGAGGCAATGGCCTAACCGATAGGTGTCTCCCAAAAAGGAGAATTAGGACCAAATTCTAGACGGGTATCATCAACATGAACTGCCAAGGGAGGATAGAATGATGAATCTTCCTGGGAAGGCTGTTGGACCAAGGGAGGTGAGTGTGAAGAATATGGTACTCCACTTTCCACCACCACATTATTTCCCACTTGGGATGTGGTAGTAGCTCCTTGGTCGATAGCTTCCATTGGATTTTATCCTGAAACAGGAATAAAATTAGGTGGAAAGCACCGTACTCACCTGGACCATCTTAACTCATCCAGTTTGTACAGTTCCTATCTAACCTAGTGTCTGAAAATCTAGAAAAACACACTGAAAGACTTCCCTACTCAAACTATAGGTCAAAACAAGTATGCTTAAAATGATAGGAGGAGTTCAAAAGTTAGGTCTCTCACTAGGATTGTCAAGAAGGTGCCACTCACCATATATCTCTAGGGTACATGTGTAGTAATCTCCTTGAATGTTGTTTTCAGTGTATGGTGCCAAACAAGATGGCCAAAGGGCTTTTCTCAAATAGATAAGGTACCCTAGTGGGGTCTCCCGATATACTCAAGGTATGTGGGAGCTTGAATCAGTAGTAGTGCTGTCTAATGCATAACCATACACAAGGGGCATTCCGATATACAATCGAGTACGTGAAGTACCTTTCTATATACCTCAAGGGTAAGTGAAAGGTCGTTTGATATACCGACGATACATGGAAGAACCGCGCGAGTCCTGGAATGTAATGCTGACAAATAATGACAACTCATACATTTTACGATGCCCAAACACATTTATAACCTATCAGTCAAGTTACTACGTAAATTTTAACCTACAACTACCGTTAATTTTAACTTGTATGGTTAGGTGAATGCATAATGTTTTGACAGAAAAGTAAAACCATGCAATATTCTTGTGCAAATGTTCACTTTATCGTTCAGTATGCCTACTTACGGGAGGGAAGAGAGTGTTTTTATTTTGTTTCAAAACCAAAAACCATTCCAATAAACAATCATGAACATCAAATCAAAGACAAGCAAATACTTTTACAAACCAAATTCTTCTTTTCGAAAGTAAATGAGAAGGGTGAGAATCTCTTTTCCTAAAAGAACAACACCAAGCACACCTATATGCCAATGCACTCTAACTTTTCAAATTTCTCAAGAGCATAAGCAAATCTAACTTAAAACTACCATTTTTTTAATATTTTGATCGAGATAGTCCTATATGCATGAGAGATGAAAGATTATAAAGGTCTTGAAAGCTTGTAAAGCCAATCAGAAAACCCAAATCCAACGCTCAAATATGATGTCCTAATCTCAAGCAAAACTTTATTTTTGAAGGAAAAAAGAAGTTTACTATGCAAGCAAGAAATGAAATCTAGAAGCTAATCTAGTGTTCTTCTTTCAGTATATGCAACGAAAAGAGACTTCAATGAGCACCCTAACTTTCAAAAAACAAGAAATCCTTCTTTAAGCACAACCAACAAGCAAGAAGCGGATGGACAATAAAAAAGACTAAATAAAATTTTGAAATTCCACTCAAATAATCCTTAAACCATCAAAGTAGAAAGCCACACACACCAGATTTAGTAACCCAAGCCTGATAACAGAACTAAAAGCAATCAAAATTCCAAATTTTTACAAAGAAAAATGAGGAAAAAGAGTTTTGGACTAATGCCTACCTGGCACCGTGCTTTGTAGGTGTTGATAGAGCTTTTCCAAGATAGCACCGCTCCTTGCAAACCAGATATAGGCGATGGCACCGCGTACTGCTCACTAAGTTCAGGTGGTGGCACTGCTCCTCGTACACATCCTAGGCACGGTTCCTTGTAGATGGCCAAAACAAAAAATAGAACAATGGATCATATTAGAAAAGACTAGATCAAGGCAAACACTGTCGAATTGAATGTGTTAATAGAGCATAAAAGACCGAAATGACTCAGATCTGAACAGATCTATAAATTTCAAACCCAAATGATACAAATTAGAAAGTAGATCTGGCTGAAAAGAGTTGAAGAAAATGGAGCCTGGATTCGAACAAGAGTTGCAGACTGACGAAGATCAGAACAATTGAATACTTTAATCCCCAGCGAAGTAGCTAGATTTGTTAGTTGGAATATCTCACCTCCTGTGGACAACAAGGTGTTCCACTAGTTTGAATGGTTCAGATCCAGAACAAATAGAGGACAGAGGTTGAAGACTCTCCCTAGACACTGTAGATATCTGGAATACAAGGCTTTGATAGTTCATTTGTGTACCTACAAAAAATCTCAACACGAAATGAATCAAATCAACGAGAATATGATCTACTAATATATGCTAGTGACTAAGGAATATAGAAACATATATATGTGAAATCACAACAACAACATCATATGTTGGATAGAAATCAACTTTCATTAGAAATATGAAGAATTTTACAGCCAAGCCTTAGTGCTGACATGCATCTCCATGAAACCAGCTCTTCATCCCCAAAAGCTCCAACTCTAGCTCTCTATGCTCTCTCTAAATGATCTTGGGCCAAGAATCAATCCAACAGTATAACAATACCTTCATGGTTCTCTCCTCGACCATGGCTATGAGCTCATATCACTACTACATTTTAACCAAAAATTCGACGGCCGTCATGTCGGATTTTCGACACTTTCCTGTCGCATGTACGACACTTTGATTTTTTTTTAAGCATCGAAAAATTTTCATCGGTTATCTGACACCTAGGTAACCGTCGGTTAAGCGACACCTAAGTAACCGTTGGTTAAATTTAAAGCGTCGGTTAAATTTAAAGCGTCGGTTAAGCGACAGAATATCTTCGACGGTAGTGAAATTTTCTTGAGAAAATAACCTTCATGCCATCGGTTAAGCGACAGCAAGGCCGTCGCTTAATCGACGGTAGTCAATTTTTTTCTTTATTCCATCGGAAAAGAGATAGGATTAGCCGTCGCTTAAGCGACGGAAATATAGATTACAAGACGAATAAGCAACAGGTATAAGCCTCGCTTAAGCGACGGAGATACAGATTAAACGTCGAATAAGCGACAGGCATAAGCATCGCTTAAGCGACGGAAGTGATTTAAAAAAAAAAAAAAAATTCAAATTGGGTATACCCATTTTCCATTCAAATTGTTTCCATTTCCAAATTGTTTAATCACTTACTTACTTTCACATACTTGATTTCATTTCATTATATTTTTTTATATTTAGTGTTTTTCTTTAATGGAATGGTTTTCCTACACAATGGCACTGGATAGCAGAAGTGTGGAAGTCTTTCCTTAACTATAATTGTTGAAATACTAATTATTGGCTGATCTTCATATATTTTTTAGCGGATTTAGTTGAAGTCTGTAGTTGGTGATGTTCAGTGAAAAATATATTGAAGAGTTTAACTCTCTGTAATGTGAATAAATGGAATTAAATTTATCAAATTAAGATTTCAGGTCTATAGTTATTGCAAACTTTAACACTTCACTCTATAGCTTTACATAAAAGATATTTACTTGCAGTCAGAGCTCTAGAAATCAATAGTTTATGGTTAAATACATGTTTATTTAAAGACACACTAAGAGTTAACTCAAGTTTATCTCTGCAAAAAAATTTATCCCTGCAAATATAAGTCTGATTAACAACAATGACCAAGGCCTTAAAAAACATATAAGTTTTTTACATTATAACAATAGCCGCTAGAAACCCAAATGTAGATTAGAGATACAGAAATCCCCTCCTTTGTTTGACTTACAGCCTGCATAGGAAGGTTAATGCAAGGTTCAAGCGATCACCATTATTTCAAGTAGTTCGGAGTTGATGTATCCAATCATCTGCAGAACTTAATGAGAAAACACGACTGAGCATAGAAAACTGCAGTGGATACCTATTGAATTGCTCATATTTAATCCTATGTAGAACTTAAATCTATGCTGCATAAAAGCTTTGACTTGAACCAATACTTCCATTGCTTCCCATGGAGTTGTTACTGGGTAGTCTACAATTGACATCTATGTAATATAGATATGAATCGATGCTCATTGCAAGTTTCCAAAAATTCTATGGAAAATGTAATCAGAATTAAGTCATAAAGCATATAAAACAATGAATCAACATAAGACTTTACAGTTGGGAGAAACTATCAGTTAACATATATTACACTTATATTCAGGCACTATATAAACTTTGATTGTTTATGTATACATCTAACAATATTAATGTTCTCAAACACATATTCTAGGAAACCAAAACGAAGTACCCTCAGAAAACTTATAACAAAGGAAGATGTAGTAGTATCTGCATGAGAACAATCCTGCCATTTTCATAAGTCATATAAATGTGTCAATAAAATATTGTTTCAGTGGCAGAACTAACCGAATTGGCACCACTACTGTCTCTCAGAATGTTCATCAGCATTTCTACAATAGATGCACATTTCTTATCTCCTGCAGCAAGGCAAAGAACTACCACACACTGAGCAATTGAATAGAGAGCTTGCTTTGCAAGACCACCCAATTGTGGAGAAGGTTTGGCACTTGAAAGAAGAGCATCCAATAAAGCATCAAAGCTTGTGTTTGTTGACTGCACCAAAGATGCAAATTTTTTTTGCAAAGCCTGCAAGTTCAATCCTGCAAGTTGAAGTGGGGATAGATTCAACCTCTCCAAGTGCATTGCCTTAAGCTGAGTAAGTGAAGATAAGGTTGGTATACCGTTCACTGCTTCTCTCTTGGACCCACAACTGAATACTACGAGGACTTTCAATTTTCTCATAGAACTCAAAAATGATGGAAGAATGTATTTGCTTGCAGAAAAGAGTAAAACCAAAGCCTCCGCTTCAGGAAAATTCATCTCACACCACTGTTTGTCTTCCATTGCACCTACATAGGTAAACCACGAATGCCAATTATAACATTATAGGTTATGCACACACTATGAAATTAGTCTGTGAACAGTTTATGCAGATAACCTATTTGGTGTAGGATAAGATTCACATATGACATGCATAGAGAATCTTTAGAATTGACTCAATAATGTACACGAACTAAGATGGTGAATGTTACACAAAAAGAAATAGTTTTTCTTTGCACTTGATTGCTTAGCCTAAGCAGCAAAATTGAGTGTTTTGTCTCAAGAGAAAACTAGAGATAGAAAGAATATAGTGTACATTACCAACTACCTCAAATCTAATTTTGGGTATACAGAAAGTTATGATTTTCAAGGTAAAATAATTAGCAGAAATTCGGAAGAATTTGGTGTTTGGTGATTGAAAGTGTAGTTTCAGAGAAATTTCTTTCAAGAACCCCATAAGATTTTCTTTGGCAAGGTTCTCTGGTTTCTAGGCCAAGTCCATGACAGGCTATCTATATCCTTTGTAAGTTACACTTTTTGGTTAGCATGAAACACAAGGACCAGAGAAAAGAAGCAGAAACTCCCAATACAATTCTTTTGACTCCAGTTTTTGAAGCAAAAAACTATCTATGTTTAAAACAAAGGTGTTAAAATCACCCACCTATGGGAATGGAAACAATTTGAGCATCAAATGCTTGATCCTTGAGCAGCTCCCATTTTCCTGGCGAATTGTCCTCCTGTTTGGGCAGAAACAACCTCTTCCTACGAACTAGACTACCTTGGGATGACAAATATATGGCCAAGTCTCGCATTACATCATGTTGTGAAAAGTACAGCTCAGAGGCACTGCCATAATTGATTGCCTTGCTCTTACTACACCAAATTACCGAGACAACACAAATTATAAGACAAATAAATCCACGATCAAAAGTGCTTGAGCACACAACACATAGAAAAGAAGGCGCTTACCTGAGATTGCTTGTTAAATTCAACAGATTCCTGCTGGAAAATTCTAACAAGATTGCAAAAGCATCATGCCACTCCATCTTTCACACATAAACCCAAATGTCCAACAATGCATCCAATGAGATTTTTCTATCCTCTGGAAATGATCCCAAGTCTAAGAAGCACTCCCGTGCTTCCTCATCCAGGGCATCAATACTAGTCTCCAAGCATCTAATAAGCCCTTCTTTGTGATAATCTGATATCGATTTCTCATTTAGAAGCTTGTTCTTGGCACTATCCCACACCGGACGAGGTTTACCATGCAAAGAGCTTCCAATCACCTTTAGAGCAAGTGGCAGGCCTTTACATTCAACTTGCACCTGTGATTCATACATCAACAACAACAAGTGGA
The DNA here is from genome assembly GCA_001517045.1 of Pseudotsuga menziesii. NCBI lineage: Eukaryota > Viridiplantae > Streptophyta > Pinopsida > Pinales > Pinaceae > Pseudotsuga > Pseudotsuga menziesii. The sequence continues at coordinate 202,689 of LPNX010348553.1, forward strand.
AAACCAATTACACACATTTTTTTGCTGTTGTGGAAAGCATGAATATCAGGTCTAATAAACCTAAAGTTCATTCACAGGTTTTTGTTTTATTTCATATGAAGATGAATATGCTATTGAGTATATGCCTATAAACTCTTTTAATGGAACATTGATACAATAGACGAAGTATTAATTTGGAATCATAGGGATACCATTATACACCACTGCAGTAATTTCTTGTAAATTAGAGACATTTAGTGTATCGCAATCACTAAACTCAATCAAACTTGTACAATAATATATTGCATGTAAATAGCATTTCAGTAGTACTATAAGAGGCATACCTGCTTGACTAGCTGCTCATCTGCATTGCTTGGAATTGATTTCTGTCCAAATTCCCAAAAGCAGAAAAGGGGCAGAGCATTAGCATCATCCAGCAACGGTAATTCATAAATTCGAGTAGAGGTTGTTGTGGGGACGGTAGAACAATCCTGTGTTGTTACAAGGGTCTTATAACCTTCCCCTTTAAACAACAAGTTTTCCAAATTTGCCCTGGACCAGACATCATCCAACACCACAAGAGTTTGTTTGGCCTGCCTCAGCAACTGCTGCTGCAGCTGTCTATGTGCATCCTCAACATTCTGAAATTCAGGTTTCTTCCTTCGAACAATCTTCTCCCACATTGTCTCTAAAATTCCCTTTAGGCTTGGGGATTGTGAGATTGTGATGAAAATGATATTATTTCCAAAAGCACCTGACATACATAATTAAAAAAAATGGAAATTCTGTAATATGAACAAAAATAAATTAGTAAAGAGCAATGAAGGTAATTTAAAAACTAGATTTGGGACCTGGCTTGAGTCTAAACTTGTTTGGGAAAAGTTTGTGGATAATTGATATGAGAGGAGCTGGGATTATCCTTGCATCACTTGACTTTGAAGATTCCTGTTGATTGCTAGAAGTTGCAATACTTTGATTTGATTGAGAATCATCAGCATTCAAGGTTACTGCAGGATATGGGTTTGGCTGAATGCTTTCCAAACCCAGGATATGGGTTTGGCTGAATGAATAGCTGAGTGGGATGTGGTCAGAAAGGCTGGCACTTCAGCGGCCAACCTTTTTTTCTCATGATATTCCTAGAATAACTGTCAGTGTGTCATGTACATTGCTGATCTAAATTGGAAACAGAAGCAAAAGAAAAGATTGGGATGGCTCGCTTTGGACTAATAAGCAGAGAGGGGATTCTAGAATCATAATCAGTTTAGACAGGTTTTAAATAAATTAGGATCTATTCCACTATTGCAACTCCCTAAATAGGTGCTTGGAAATGCTATTGCCAGCCACAAAGTTCCATCCTCTCTCAATCATTATTAGCCTCAATATGGGCCAAGGGCCAAAAGCAGAATAACAAGTTGGCTGTCAAGCTTCATGTCTCTAATTTACTTCTATAGAGTGTAGGAAAGTAATTACAGTAGTCTGGGAGTTGGTTCCTTCACTTGTTGGGAGCGAGGAGGGAGAGGGGGGATCGATTCATCTGTTAAGAGGCTGGGGCAAATTGATGGCCAAACAATAGGTGCAAGGGCAAGTCAGAGTACAACTAGTAACTACAAGAGCAGGATCTTAGAGCACAACTAAATGTCAGTGGGTTTTTGGACTTCAATACATATAATATTGCTCTAGGTTGCTGGGCTTGAATATGTTTTGTAGAAAATGGAAGACACCATGGAAAGTGGTGTTATCAAAGCTAGAAAGAGCTATGTTGATTCAGGGGATGACTACTTGAAACAGATGCAAATAGAATTTAACCTTTCTTCCATAAAACTTAGAAATAGACGTGAAAATAGGAATCCAAGGAGAATAGACAGGCTTTCTATGTTAGAATAATCAACCCATAGTATTTACCCACTTAGACATTATTTCATTTATTTTGTCTTATTTGCCTAGTCCATGAGTCCCACCATGTGCAAGTAGCTAATTGCCTATCCATAGAGGTCAAACTTTCCATTATTGACTCATGGAGCACTTTGGAAAGTCCTGGGAATCAAATATGCTTTATTCCTGGCCTCCTAGGCACCCTTCTTCTTTTTCTGCTTTGTTGATTGCTTTTCCAGCTTTTAAAGCACATAAGGAAAGCTAGACTAGGTGAGGTGAACCTGTTTTATTCCCCTTTCATCCTCCACTCTTTCCTCCATGAAAAAGCAT